>LPNX010898553.1:121735-193137 GCA_001517045.1 Pseudotsuga menziesii
GACCACTATGGATAGGCAATTAGCAACTTGCACATGGTGGAACTCATGGACTAGGAAAATAAGACAAAATAAATGAATTAATGTCTAAGTGGGTAAATACTATGGGTTGATTATTCTAACAGTTCCATTGGCTCCGTAGGTTTACCTCCTAGGGGTCCTAGAGGGTCTAGTGGTCCGCCTCCTGGTCATCTAGGTGGTCCTGGTGGTCCCAATGGTCCTCATGGTCCCTTGAGCCCTGGTGGTCCTAATAGTCCTGATCCCGGAAATCAACCCCCTGCAGGCAGATCTTCCGGTAGTTCTTCATCACAACAACCTGTCTATCAGTATACTTACGGTCCTACTAGTATTTATATGCCATATTAGTATTACTAGTATGTGCAACCTAATCATCAGTTACCTTTCCTAGCAACTTTGGACTTGCCTGATTTACCCAAGTTGATTAATGACCCCATTCGACATAACCCCTCGTGGCCTCCCATTCCAGTAAAGTTACCATCGAACATTCCAAAGTTTGATGGGAAGCAGGGAGATGATCAAAAAAACCATGTCATGACATTCCATTTGTGGTGTTATTAAAACTCCCTTATGGATGATTCAGTTCGTTTAAGACTCTTTCAGCGAACTTTGACCGGTACAGCCGCGAAATGGTACATTGAACTTCTGCAACATTTTTGTGTGTATTTTGGCTCATTGGAAATTGTATTTCTTACGCACTTTCAAATTCCTATCCGTTATGAAATGGGTGCTAATCTCTCAACTTCTCTATGACAGAACACCTCCACCCACATATCCGATCATATCCATGAGTGGAGAAGGTGGAGAATACTTATTAAGGCTCTTATCTCGGATCAATTATTAGCTGATTGGTTTACTAAATCATTGTTTCCTTTGATTGCTCGAGATGTCGCTATGGGTAGTGTTGTTACTAAAGATAAATCCATTAGTCGAGCCCAATATCTAGACTTGGTCTATTCCCAGTCTGGATCTTTGTATGACTTGATTCCTCAAGCTCCTTGCCCAAGCATCGATCTTGCAAAGCCACCAGCAGAAGTCCCTATTGATGGGATTTTTGGTTCAATCCAGTCCCTGTCAGTAGAAAAACCTACCAAGCAACCCAAAACTGCCACCCCTACTCCTTTGAATCCCAAGGTTTTCGTCAAGATAAATTGTATTCAGAGTATTCAGATGCCTGGAAACAATAAAAATAAAGGTAAAGCTAAAAACAAAAAACCTAGAAACCAACAGGAGAATCCAAAACCAACCACCAACGATAAGGATAAGGGGAAAAGAAAAGAAAAATATCCATATCTGCTATGCAGAGGTGACCATTTCACAAAAGAGTGTCCTCGTCGAGACAAAATCACCTAATTTTTGAAAACAAATCCCACACCCGCAGTTCTCATGGATCTGTTTCCCTCTCAATAACAACTGACAGACCACATGTCTAATCAGGGAAAATCTAGTTCTTCAGAGGAAATTCACATGGTGTCCTTGGATACTATTAGTTTTCAAACTCGAAGTTAGAGTTATGACAAACCTACAGACAAGAAAGAAGACAATTCTTCTTCAGGAAAAACTCCCTCTACTGGTTCTCCTGAATCCTCATCTATTGTCCCCCTAACCATCAAGAATCCTACTCTCGATATAATTTTGCATCCACCCAAGAGTACTCTTAGGAAGTCTATTTTTAACCCTAATGCTCGAGCTTCTCAATTTTATAATGTAGTTGAAGATCTTGCTTAGGCACCATGTGCAATGTATACCTTGGAAGTATTCCAAAGTTGTCCTACACAACGCAAAAACCTATTAACTGCGTTAGGAGCTTTAGACCCAGACAATACTAATTTGATTCATTTCAATGGACAATACCTCACAAACTCACTTTCTAAATCATCATGAAAGTAGTCGGAAAGAATATTTTTAGAATTGTCTTAGACGAAGGAGCTTCAACTTCGGTTTTGTCCCTGTCTTGTTGGAAAGCTATTGGCTCTCTTGAGCTTGTAACATCACCTATGAATCTGAAAGCCTTTAATGGACGAGGTTTCCAGCCCCATGGTATCATATCATACCTTTCATTCAATCTTGGGGGAAAAACTATTTCTATCCAAGTAGAAGTGGTAGATGCCCCATTATATTACAACCTCCTTCTAGAAAGAAATTGGTTTTACGCCACGACTACTGTCACTTCGACGATATTTCAAACTGTCCAATTTCCACATATAGGGAGAATTGTAACCATTGACCAACTCAATTTTTGTACACCAGATGTTACTACCTCTACGGCTAATAACATCCCTATGTTAGGCCACTCCCCTCCTCCTTACCAGTCGATTGGGGTAGGCATGTTGAAAGATTCGTCCCTTATGGGTATTTTTTCATCTACTCCTCCTAACATAGACTCATCAATAGTAAATATTATTGCATCATTTGATTGTGATCCAAAGGGAAAACAAATTTTTGAGTCCACCTCGTTGAGTCCACATGAAGAAATGTACAACATCATTCAAACCCTTTCTGATGACCACACTGATGAACTTCATTTGGTGGATTCGGACCCTTACAACCTACCCTACTGGTTCGAACCCTCCCTTCCTATTCTGGATTATCTCTTTGATAGTTTTCCATCTGGTGATTCCATTATGGATATCATGAGTATGAATGAGCCTATCTGGGAGGATCACCATCATAGATCCTCATTCCTCCCCAACAGCAGTTTGGTAGACCATGACTTTGCATCCCTATTTTCCACTGATATTGTCAACACACCTCAAAATCCTATATTGTTGCAAGACATAGATTCTGAAGGAAACTTATGCAACATTACTCAAACAAATCCAATTGACATATCATCCAATCCTGGTACCATTGAGCATGTTCATGTTGTGTAGAATTGCTCAACGGAAGAATCTAAAGCATACACTGCACTTTTGAAAGAATTTTGCGATATTTTTGCCTTGTCTTATGAAGAAATGCTAGGGATAGACCCATCCATTGTGGTCCATGAAATAAAAACCTATCCCACTGCTAAACCTGTCAGGAAAAAACTAAGGCAAGTCCATCCATGGAAAGCTGCAACTATGGAAGCTGAAATAGAGAAACTTCTCAAAGCTAGGTTTATTTATCCCATACCCCTGATGGAATGGGTATCAAACGTCATCCCTGTCAATAGAAACAGGGCACCATTAGAGTCTGTATCAATTTTAGAGATTTGAACAAATCTTGTCCCAAAGACAACTTTCGTACTCCACATATCAACCAGATTATCGACAACTATGCTGGAAGTGTCATCTTCTCATTTATGGATGGCTTTTCAGGTTATAATCAGATTGAGATTCTACCCATAGATCAGCACATTATGGCATTCATTTTCCCATGGGGAACCTTTGCATATAGGAAGTTACCATTTCGCTTAAAAAATGTTGGATCCACTTTCCAGCGTGCTATGTCCTATGCGTTTCAGGATATAAAACATATTATTGAGTTGTACCTTGATGACCTCCCTACTCATTCACAGTGATGGGAGGACCACCCTGGTCATCTTAGAGACATTTTCCTGAGATTTCGTCATTATAATATATGGCTCAATCTGGATAAATGTGTTTTCTGCATTGAGACAGGATGCCTGTTAGGTTTTGTGGTTTCCAAGGATGGCATCTGGATATATCCATTGAAAATTGCTGCTATTTTAGCTCTATCAGCCCCAACCAACCTTCTAGAACTCCAAAGTTTGCAAGGGAAGGAAAACTTTATTCGTCGTTTTGTGTGCAATTTTGTAGAGAAAACACATGGTTATATGCATCTCCTTAAGAAGGACACTCCATTCTATTGGGATGACCAAGCCCAATGAGCCTTTGATAATCTCAAACACGCTGTGACTCATTCACCTGTGATACACCACCCAAATTATTCAAAGGATTTTCTCTTATATATTGCTTCCTCCACTACTACCATCACTATGGTTTTGGTGCAGGAGAATCCCGACGGTCAGGAGCACGTGATCTACTATGCTAGTAAGAATCTTATGGCTTCTGAAACCTAATATTTACGCGTGGAGAAATTAGCATTGGCCACGGTCATTGCTGTTCAAAAATTTAATCACTATATTTTTCTCCGCACAACCACTGTATTAGTAGACTAGAACCCTATGTATTACATCCTGACTCATCAGGTGCTCAGGGGAAAGTACTCCCGATGCATAGTCATACTACAAGATTTTGATATGGAATTTTCCAAAGCCACATCAAAGAAATCCTTGGTCTTTTCCAAGTTCATGTGTGATCTTCCCTGTGCTTCGATGGAATCTGAGCCCAGTGATTCATTCTCGGATGAATTCATGTTCTTGATAAGCACTACTAACCCATGGTATGGATATTTTCTCATTTATCTCCAAACACAAAGATTTCATCCAAATCTATCCTATGACGATCGGCACCGTATCCGTCACCACACAAAATTCTACCTCATCTTGAATGACACTTTGTATAGATGTGGTATCGATTCCATTCTCCGACAATGTCTCACCCATGAGCAAGATGAATAAGTGTTGAATGATTTCCACTCTGGAGCATGTGGCGGTCATTTATCTGGGATGGCTACAGCCAAAAAAATCCTTTGCGTTGGCTATTTTTGGCCTTCAGTCTTTAAAGATTTTCATGAGGCTGTCAAAAAATTCCCACCTTGTCAACATTTTTATCCGAAAAAGTGCACTCATCCTGCTCCGCTACACCTTGTCATTGTCGTTGGCCCATTTTCCAACTAGAGGATTGATTATATGCATTGTAAGCCTGCCTCAGTCCGAGGGCATGGTTACATCATCGTAGCCATTGACTATTTTAGAAAGTGGGCTGAGGCCATGCCTACATATGCACAAGATGGTAAGACTGCCGCTCTCTTCCTATTCAATCATGTGATAGCTAGATTCAGAGTCCCGCAATCCATAGTTACTGATCATGGATCACATTTCCATAATCAAATGATGGAGGAACTAAGTGCCAAGCTAGTTTCTCATCATGAGAACTCTATGCCCTATTATCTGCAAGCTAATGGTCAGGTAGATGCCATTAACAAAGTTTTGAAAATGATGCTTCATCAGATGGTCGGAGACCATAAATCCAACTGGCACCATATCCCTTTCTCTGCTCTTTGGGCTTATAGGAATTCGGTAAAAATAGCTACTGGTTTCACACCTTTCCAGCTAGTCTATGGACCTGAAGCTATCTTGCCAATTCAATGTCAGATTCCATCCTTGAAAATTGCCTTCGAACTTCTCCCATACACTTCAACAGAGGAAGAGAGATTTTTATATTTGAACCTTGACGAAACTAGGAGAGATGATACCTTGGCTAATGAGGCACACAAGAAACGCGTCAAGGCACAGTATGACAAGTCTGTCCAACCTCGTGCCTTTAATGAGAGTGACCTAGTTTTGACTTACGATTAGAGATATGAAAAACTAGGGAAAGGAAAGTTTGAATCCATGTGGTACAGTCCTTTTGTTATTTCTAAAGTTTTAGAGAAAGGGGCGTACGAGCTCATAGACTACAATGGATTCCCTTTAGTGCAACCTCGCAATGGGTTGTACCTGAAGAGGTATTATGCCTAGATCTCTCTTGGATAGTATCTTGTATATATGTATATTACTTGACTTTTAGTGTACTTAAGTAATTTCAATATGGTTTTGAGTTTAGTGTCTATATGTGTTTATACCATGTTTTGGTCATGCAGAGAAGATGGCTTCCTAAGGCTTCGCTGATGGTACTTGCCGCCACACCTTGAATCTTTCCTTAGTTGCTTGGGTTCTCTATTCCCCAGCTTATGATTTGTTCAGTTCAGGAGCGATTTGTATTGGTCCTGCTACCAACAATATCGCTTAGTATCGAGCAATCATAGGTCTTCTGACTGAAGCTGCCTCCCAAGATGTTTGCAACTTGGTAGTCTTGATGGACTCACAACTAGTGGTTTGTCATCTAAACCATGTTTATACCATTAGGAATCCAGTGCTTTTCTGTCTCTTCTAGAGGGTACACTTGTTAGAAAGGTCATTTGAAACTATCACCTATAGGCATATCCCTAGGGAGCATAATGTAGTTGCTGACTCATTGGCTGATTACATCCTAGATTGGCATATTGCCCATTCATGACATGAAAATCAAACTTGGTTCATTCTAAATAAACTATTAAATACACATAAAACTCATGTAAAATACATTCACCATTTGAGACATATAAAAACCAAGTAAAAGTTTGTATATATATATATGAATAGGTTTTACAAAAAATAGGTCACGAGACCTCATCTGAAGCACGCAGGCTTTCAGGTAAAAATCACCGTACAAAAATCCTGAAGCTATCAACTTTTAGTGGATACATCATGCACTCATCATCTAATGATGCTCATGGTAACACATCACTTCCCGGGCTACTCTACATAGCAGTATGCTAAAGCGACCCGATACTCCCACTGTAGGCCTCTGATACCTCAGTGGGAGGTCATCAATAGAAGCATCAGGGATGTCTAGAGTCAACCTCTCCAGGTTCTCCTTTAACTCCCCTATCACATCCTCACCTTGTGGTGCAAAATGGGTTTTGACTCGTCTATCCAATGGGGAGGCTCTCCCAAGTCGTGCTGCTCCGACGTCTGCATGAAAACATTCAAGTTTCGTTACTTAACATAAAAAATATAAAACATCAAAAAACATAAAAAACACTATTTCCACATTAAGGTATTTTGTTTCTTACCGATGTCACCCCATTATCCACTAGGTGGGAGAAGTAGGTCAAGGTCACTGCTGAAGTCAGTGCCTGCATATGCATAATCCTCCACCATGAGGAGTTGATCTCTCAACCATCAAAAGAATGGGTCACCAAACTTTACCTTTCCCCTGCCTACTCTAGTACGGGCCATAATCCAGACCCACCTCTGCATGTGATGGTCTCGTGCCCTCAGCTCTGTAAATACCACCTGAGGTCTCATCTGTGGAACCCGCTAGAAGAATAAGCAAGCTAGAATGGAACATAAACCAAATTCCTTCAGCTCCCCCTGTCGACACTTGGTTAGTTGATCCTTGAAGATCGGAAGTAGAGCTTCCACCCAGTTAAATACTGTAGGCACCATGGCCTCTATGGTGTAGAGAATATGCACTCTGGATGCTTGGTGTACTCCTTGGCTTCTTGCCACTCTCTACATGGTAAACAACATGGTCCATAGAGGGACATCCATCACTACTTTTATGGGAATTTTCTTCCTTGATCTCCTGGTCCCAGGAATGCAGTGACAGTCTATCAACTCTTGAGTAGTAATGTGCCCCCAGGGGGAACCAGTCAGTGAGATGGGAGCACCCCGTATCAAAAGGCTAGTCAGGAAGTAGATGTCCTCTACCTCAACTATCAAAATGTGAGCACCAACCTCAAAATATAGTTGCTCTAGATTCCACATCCGAAGTATATGCTCTAGTACTCACTCATGCGATACCATACTGGGTGTGCGGAAGAACTTTAAGAGTCTGTAGTCTCTCAATGTGGCTACGCAACCCACATTTCATTTGGCGAAGGAGTCGTCATTATCATGTTGCCTCTCTTTCCATATGACCATTTTTTATTAGCAAGAGCCTACCAAAAACCATCACAAGACTTGTTAGAAGCATTCTTAATCATCCAAATCAATGAAAATGGGCTAATTTTTCTTTTTCCACAGCTTTTATTTCACCACGGATGGCACTGCCTGTGCACTATGTTTTTGGCGCAGTTCTAGCGGGGTACCACTTATCCCACGAGGGATAAGAGCAATGCCCACTTCCATGATTTTAGGGCTTTCCATATAATCCCAAAACACCATTAAAAATAAAAATTGAAGGCATAAAATGAAAGAGTAGGGTCTAGGCTATTACCTGGAACACACGGTGCTCAAATCCGATGGTGGATGCTCCCAATATTAGCGACAGAAAATATGGGCAAGAAAATGCTCCAAAAGCTCTCCACTATGGATAAATAGTAAAATGTTTTGATTTTTTATTATCTACATGACTTTATATACATTTTTGGGTTTGAAATGCTATAGTTTTGTTTTAAAATCGTTTATTACTCAAAATCTATCAGTCGTAATCCTTTAATGTCAGTTATTGGGGCATTTAACACTTGTTTTTGAGTCATTACAGGATAGAAGAGCAGCAGTAGTAAGGTTTTGGGAGTTCATTTTTTGAATTTTTTGTAATATCACAAAACAAAAAAATTATTTGAGCATTTATTGCGACACTTTGGTCATGCTCTCGAAACTTAGCATCAAAGGTCCAAGCCTATTTCTGATTCTTTTCAGGATCATAAAATCTCTCATCATGAAAAGAGACATAGTGGAGTCTTCTTTAAACTCTTTTTGGGCTCCTTAAATATGAAAACATTGTCGAGTGATATTGTCTTCTTCACGCTTGTTAAAGCATTTGACGAGTCATCTCTCCGATGGTAGGTTATCTCTTTTTCGGTTCGGATGGACTATTTACGGAAAAGAAACACTCCAGCCAATATTGATTGGAAGAGTTCTCTAAGGTATTATTTTATACTTTTTTGGGCCTTAGGGACTAAATCATACAAAAAATGACCCTTTGGAGTCTTCTTCCATGGTCGTTCAGACTCTCTCAACATGAACGATACCGAGTTTTCTTTCGTTGGATTCGTTAAATTAAACATTGAGAGACCCTCTTTTGGGAACGAACCCCTCCTCTCTTAGGTTCGTAAAAACTATGAGTTTGGACTTGTCTTTAGACGAGCTATAATGAGTGTTTGTTACCCTATTTGAACTCGTAAAACTGCAAAGAGGTACTCATCAACCATGATGCGGAAAATGGGAAGGGAATCATTTTGCAAATAAATGGTAGTAGTTTGTCATTACTTTTGAACATGGTACTTGTCTGCATATCATTTCAGTCAATTGGGTATTCAAATGATCTCCATGATGATCCACTTTCATGAGTCATGCCACTTCTTTGAGTCTTTCAAAAGAATGCATTGTCCACCATCGCACTGTGTGTTTAACTCGTTCAGTTATGCTACCAATTCTTTTGTCATGCCACCCAATGTTCAAAGGGAAGTTGAAGAATTTTTACCTCTACAATCAAAATAGTCTCTGTTTCAGTGCTTTTGAGTCAATATTATGGTTACTACATTCACATCATTCCAGAACTATGTTCCAAGTTTCATGTCATCGATGTGGTACTCATCATGACTCTCCTTCGACGTGACTATTCCTGTCGACATCAGCGCATCATCCGGGAAATAGTCTTAGAAACAAAACTTAGTACCTTGACATCTGTATGGCTCAATGACAAATTCTCTTGCTCTCAACATAGGTTCACATCATTGACCTTCGATCGATAGAATCGACTGGGTGTTCAACATCAAGACATCTATTCACGCTCAGTATATTGTACTAGGGTACCTTGGGAATTATTGACATCAATGGTGATCTCCCTCGCACTTGTTAACGGTTCACATCATCAGCCAATAATCAAGTGGTTTCTACCATGTTCGACTTCAGATCATTGTAATCACATGGATAGAATCATACTTTGTGGAAGACGAGACGAATACCCTGGGTATTTGTTTAGCACTCATTGCTTTCCCTAGGATGCGATGGAGTTTTGTATATCTAGCATGGATCCATATTTGTATGGTCATGGCTATGCTCAAATTTGCGTCTGTATGGAATAGATATACATTGTATGTTTAGTAGCTATGTCCAAGTTTGATTCCTCTATCACATGGATCTATGCTGTATTCTGGCAGCCATGCTTGTTTATTCCTCTCATGGATCTACCTTGTATTGGTCCACAGCCATGAGTTGGTTACATTTGTCTATGAGTCAAAAGTATTGATGTACTACAGATGCCTACTGGACAACATTCTCTGACCGAGCTAACATTTTCCCCTCGAAGTGACAACCTAATCTCTCAAAGCTCTCACTTATCGTATCCCTCTAAGTCTCATGCTTTGCGAGGAATTCTGTTATACCTAAATCCTGTCACCATCATGTGATAAGACCCTTAACTTCCATATTTTCCCTTAATCCCAACACTTAGAGTTGAAACTTGCTATGTTTGTCAATTATACTTGAAAAAACCTAGCACCGTGCTTGCCCTATGGCTGATGAGCGGTACCATACTCAGCACTGCCTGTATCCTATTTTATAGAAGTGGTGCCACCACCTATGGTCTTTGGTCTAAAATCGATTCTCATCTAAACCGCTATGTCATAAGGGAAGAAAAGTTGTACCCTGGGTAAAATGGGAAAAAGAGAAGTTTCTCAAGGCTTCTAGAACTTGAGCCTCATTTCCTCCCTTATCCCTATCATTATGGGTTGGTTTGAACTCGAGATCCCCCATGGTAGGATCTTGGAGCCACCTCACCCACAATTCTCTCAACTATTCCTATCCATTGAGCCTTATAAATACAATTTCATATCCATAGTTGAGGGGGAGAAATATAGAGGTATTGTTATGATGTTGGATTGACTACCTAGTCAAAGTCATTGGAGAGCATAGAGAGCAAAGTTGGAGCTTATGGGGATGAAGTGTTTGTCTCGTGGAGGGGATTGTTGACACTAAGGCAATGGTTGTAAGCTTCTCCATACATTCTTAATGCAAAGCTGATTTTCGTCCCACATTACTGTTGTTTTGATTCCACATGTACATGTTGTTAGATTCCTTAGTCACTAACATGGATAAGTAGATGATTTTCTGGTAGCTTTGATGTGTTTTCATGTTTTATCTGTTTGCAGGTACATAGGTTCACAATCGAAGTAGTATTCTAGGTGTCTACGACATTTAGGGAAGGTCTTCATCCTTTGTCGTTCACTCATTTGTTCTGGATCTGAACCATTCAGACCAGAGGAACAACTTCTGTCCATAGAAGGTGCAATATTCCTTATAACATGAATATCTTGATAAATCATAAAAATCATATTTTGTAAAAAATGCATTGGTTTCCTTAGAATTTAAACCCTAATTTGTATGGCATATGTTGATTTTCTTAGATATTTTAAAATTTTCTCCTATTTTTGGAAGATTGAAGGGATTTGAATCCTTCGAAGACTTGTGTAATATTTTGTATATATATTTGTGAAAACAATGATGTAGCGGTTGGTTCGAGTGTTTTTTAGAAAAGACCGCTGGTTGTATTTTTAAAGTTTAATGAATACAAATTTTAGATTGATTGGAAATGGAATTTTTTCAAGGATTCTTGTGCCCATGTGTTTCTGGTATTGTGATCATCCTATGTTATTTATTCCCATTCCTTATTTACATTTGTTTTCTCTCTTCAAGTATTTGGTTGAAAGTGAGAGTTTTGGAATTCATTCGAGATATAGATGTTCTAAATCCGGTGCAATCAAATGCTCCATATTTTCATCTAAAGATAAACATGAAATTCATATATTAATCATGCTTTACGTTTAGTGGATTGTTTGTCTCTTTTTGCTTCCCATACTACAACAAAGTTTTTCCTATTAGAGTACATTATCTATCTTTCCATCGAATAGAGTTTATTTTCCCCCAATTTAATCAGCGTTCACTATTTTATCTTTTGACTGTATTCCTAATGGTTTTCCATTATTAATCCAGAAAACAAACATCTTAAAACTTTATTTTCTTTATAGTTATGTTCACTGCTATATTAACATATATCCAATAACCATCATAAATCAATTTCATAAGAGAGAGACCTCTCTAGTGGGAAGGACCAAACTCCAGCCTAAAGTAGTTTTGAAAATTCTACCTTAGGGATTTTTCTGATACGACCCAGAGAAATTACTAAGTTCTAACACAAATCTTGTTTCCCTGTTAGTAGAAAGGCCTTCTTGTCTTTCCATATCTGCACAAAGATCAATCTTCCAGTTGTAAAACCATTACTTAATACACTCGCTTTGATACCAATTGTTGGAATTCTTATATATACTAAGAGGGGGGGCAATCAGTATATAACATAGATTATACAATTTTCACTTAAATTAACTATGCTCAAATTTAAATTTCAGTCAAAACAACAAGAGACACCAGTGCACATATAATATGTAAAGTAACTGTGTATATCTATATATAATACCATATTACATCAAAATATGGGAGACACCAATCTCCGGGATGCGAGTACCACCTCACTCGGACACCAATCCCACAAGTAAGATCCAACTCATTGACTATAGGAACCAACTTGTAAGAGAACTACAATCCTCTGTGTAAGCACCAACTTTCTAGTTTCAAGCATTGACCTGAAAGGATCTCAATCCGTTTGTGCAAGAACCAACTTGTTGTGTTCATGCACCAACCTCAATGGAGACTGCGATCTCCTATTCTTGTTATTCAACACCAACTGAAAGGAAGCTACAAATCCCTATCTTGTATTCTCCACCACCAACTGGAAGGAAACTTCAACTTCTTATTCTCTCTCCTTCCTGACACCTTGATCAGAATATGTTGTTACAAAACTGTGACTATGCTGATCTATGATCTGCGCCTTCCTTGTACTCAACAATCTGTGACTTCTATGACCTATGATTTTCATATTCCTTGTACCATGATGGTCTACTATGTCAGTGATATGAAATCTTCGATTTCATCTTAATCTTTTTTTCTTGCATATCTTCTTTGCACTTCTCATTTTTATACACTCCTCTAATTTGTGCATTATCTCTTGTTATGCCTCATTGATTTTGCACATTCAACTCTCTATTGTATATTCTTCTTTTCAATTAATGAGCCATTGATACCCTAATAACTTAAGATTTCCAATTCAAAATATTACAACTTCATCATCTTTAATCTTACTTCAATAATTGCATCTCCTTCTTATTTACACTCTTCCTTCTATCCTTGTTCAATCACTTTGTGCACTTGTTGGGTTTCCTCTTGTTAGGATTATTAATCCTCCCTTGGTCAAATTTCTATTAGATTAATTATTGCCTAACTTAGGAATCTTAAATTAATCAAATGAGTCCACTAGTACAATTGGGTTCACATGGCCCAATGGGGCCACATGTACCAGTCATTGAAGTGTGGGGGACAATGCTAGAGGTTAACTACCACTTACTACATATGCATGCATCAGTGGGGGAACCTTCTAGACCATTCCCTACATGTTAGGAGACATTGGGAGTCCCGAAACCAACCTATTTCAGTTAGTTGGAGTTAGCACTAGTTAGCCTTAGTTAGCCTTCAGTTACCTTCATATGACTCACTATCAGTTATCTAGCGCATGATTTGCATGGATAATGCATGCATGCATGTAGAGGAGCACTTTTTTTCACCTACCACACTCAGTTGCACTATGTTAACTAGTTGTTACTACTTCTTGGATTTATTGGTCATTGGGAAGTTGATTTGATGGACTCCGATATTGATTGGGAGACCTTGAGTTAGAGATTTAGTTACATATAGTCTTATCCACTTGGACAATTCGAATTCATTACTCATGCATTTGAATTCTACATATATGTAATCTATTGTACACTGGATATTATTATGATGAATATACTGTAAATTCCTGAGAAATACTTTTCTGTTTCCTGTATGGTTTGTTTTTCTTAGCATGTATGTTCATTCTCCATTCAATTGCTACAACATAATAAAAAATCTCTACTTGAAGATCTTAATGGAATTCAAATTATAATGTGGTATCAGAGCCTTCTCAAGAAGGTTTCATGCTTGTTTCTCCTCATTGAACATCAAAAGCAATTGGGTTTCCATAGAAGTCCCCTATGAAAATTTGCTAGCTCTAGATTCATTTAGAGTAGTAGAGAGGGTGTGATGGACCCTAAAAAAATGTTCATGTCTGGAGAAAAAGTATGATTCTAATAGTTCATATGTTTTAGTGTTATTTGCAGTGAAATTAACAAGTGCTACGTAGCTTGAGAGAAGCATTTGTAGTCTTCCATCTAGAGCAATTATGAGTTATCAAACTACTAAGCCATGAATCCTCACAACTTCCAATTACCTTGATTGGAGGATTGATATGTTGTTACGGAGAGAAATTCCTATGGCTTGGGGTACCACAACAGACAGCTAGACTCCAGAAATCAATCTTTCCCAATATGCAATAGAAATAAAAAACATCTAACACTAAAGGATCGAACCTTGTACCTTATTCCGGACGGTTGAAGTAGATCCTCGTTGAGCTCTCCAATCTTCAGCTTGAATTGTTATAGCACGTCCTCAACAACAAGTAAACAATACAAGCATACTATATTTCATGGTGTTAGATCTTTTCTAGCATATATAATCAATAATGTATAATCATTTGACATATTCCAATGGATGCAACATTCATTCAAATACACATTACTGGACAGGAAAAGATATTTCTATTAATATGAATCAGAGATTACAAGTGACAACCTCTGACGGCACGTCTGCGAACCGGAGAAACTGAATCCCCCACTTGGGCCTCCACCACCTCAATCCTCCATCACTCCGATAGCAAGCTCACTAGCAAAGGAAATCTTGGGAAGAACACAATAGTGCTCCAAAGGGACAAAGGGATGTAGACTCAAGTATAGTTCTGGCAACAATGGACTATAGTTTCGGTACTCTCAATTCTCTTTTATATCCCCCCTTTCAATGTCTCAATGGTTCCTTATATAGCTTTTCAAAGTGATACTGAAAGGTCGAATCCGTGCGATCTCAAGGCATATGGAAGGCCAGGAGTCATATGAGTTGGATTCAAGACAAGGAATGGTCCAACAGTTTTGGATTATGTACACATCCCGATGTACGTGACTATAGAGGGAATATCCACGTATGTACGCGGTTATCGGGGAAAATGCCGCATATATCATTTTTCTAATGTTTTTAGGGATGGTCAATGATACATCAAAAGACAATATATGGTCCATAGGGAATAATGAGTCTGCAGCGGGATAGGGGAAGGCCATACAATGTGTGATTCACCTAGTGTGGTGAAATATGCTATAACAGATGCCCCCTAATGTATGAGATCAGAGGGGTTATACGATGGCCGAAATACATTATAATTCCATCCCAGAAGTGAAGTGATGAAGGTACCCAAATGGAAGACCAGCCACCCAATCAGCATAATACCATAATACAACTCTGCATATAACTGCACATACTTATAGCAGTCCCGGATACATAAGAGTACAATGGCCATGAATAGGCATGAAACATGATAGAACATATGTGGTCATTTCCATGTACAATATACATAGATCAGAATATCCATGATGAAGATATACAAAGTACAATGATCTCCACATAGGCTGAAGATATATAACAGATCAAGGTCTCCATAGTGGCTGGAAATGTCTGACATATACTGGAACAAGTCACGAGAGCTGAAATCTCATGAACACTGGCACGATCAAGGAGGTAGCATATAGTGGATGCCACCAAACTGGAAGGTCTTCTACACAAACTGCTACGAGTACATGTCCTACTATGTGAATAGAGGTGTCGAGGTTGAACATAGTATTCCATCATCTGATTACCGGTCATTGATGTATACCGTTAACAGACGCGATATCACCCACCAATAATGTAAATGGGAATCAAGGTACTAGAGTGCAAACTAACAATTGTGAATAAATGTGTTGAGGTCGAACACTTGAGAGAATCCATCGATCAGGGGACATTGATGTATTCCCAAAACTGTCGATGGCGAGAGAACCTGCCACTGATGACTGGAAGTCTCAAGGCACTCAAAATGACTCTAGACTCCAATCCCAGAATAAATGATCTGATGTCGATGGGATGAAATCTGCTAGAAGGAGGGTATTAAGGCATCCCCCATCATCCAACATGAGTTACTCAGCAAGGCTGTATAATATGGAAGAACTCGATCATAAGGTGCATGAACCAATAAGTGTACCGGGAATGGCCGACATGCAAAGTCAAGATAACTGAGGAATGGCCGACTCAGGTTTCAACTTCCTTCGAACAAGAGCATAACGGCGTATGGTGACTGAATGAAGGCAGCATAGACTCGATATACAAACTGGGACATCTCTATGACGCAGGAGGCATCAATAGAGGCTCCATAGTGACTGGAATCTTAACCAGTCGGTGGAGATAAAACTCAGATAACGAGTACAGCTCCTAAATTCAAACTATAACCCAACCAATGGATGTGAAATACAGTGCTCTGTTCGAAGGCGACACGACTCGACAGCTACCAAAGATAATATCTTTTCTTGTCCGGATTTTTGGTTTTTTTATTTTTTTTGGTCTTTTTCAGTTATTTGAAAAGCTTGAAAAAAGAATAAACTAGCTTTATAGTTACAAACTAGGAGGAGACGAGTGTCATAGAGGCAAACAAACTAGTTCCAAGCAGTGGAACATACCTATGCTCAATGCAAGGATACATGTGTAGGATATCGACACTCGGGGGAAAATCCCCTCCCGGTTAAAAAGGGAATCAAGCTGCAAAAGATATAAATAAAGGCTCTGCATGGCTAGACATGAGACAAGCTCGGGCTATATGGCTGAAACGCAATGTCAGGGGAGGTGGCATAAAGCTCAATAAGACAGGCAAAGCTCATGATAATGCATTCACAACTCGATATAAGGGGAGTCCGAGGGGATACAAGCCAGCATAAGATCAAGAGGAGTATAAGGCTCTTGCTAAATGTCATGGCAATACTATACAACGGACTCCCACAACCTAAAGGGGGAAACATCGACATGGGCACCAAATGCAAATAAGGCACTATCTAGGGTACCCATGTAAGGTGAGTCTCTACCACTCACATCATGCCACTTCTATAGCAGCAAGAAGGTTCTGTGACATAATAGAGTGGGTTCATACCTAAGGATATAGTGACATGGTCATAAGGTCATGCAAAATGCAAATGGTGGTGAACCTAACCTATATGCCAGTATAGACGTGATACCTGAGATGGGTACAAACGATCTCTGGTCACAAAAGAAGCATCCAACAAACAACTTCAGACCCAAGGAAGACCCAACCACACTCACAACCCACCCAACAACTTCCCACAACATCAGACTCACCAAAAGGGAGGATGTACGCGACTGTATAAAGAACAGCTACGTATGTACGCGACTTTTGGCCAAAAACCTGCGTATACACGCGAATGTTGGCCAAAAACCCGCGTATACAGAGAAGGAAGTGGTAAAAAGCAGGTCAAGGCCAAACCAATAAAGGGGAGTGTCAATGGAAAAACATACTATAACATGTGACACAGAAACAGAGAGAAACAGAGAGCAAATCAATAATATCAAGCCCATTGTGCCCCCAACCCCAAATAAAAACAAGGGACATCCCCAGCGGAGTCGCCAATTCTGTTACGGAGAGAAATTCCTATGGCTTGGGGTACCACAACAGATAGCTAGACTCCAAAAATCAATCTTTCCCAATATGCAATAGAAATAAAAAACATCTAACACTAAAGGATCGAACCTCGTACCTTATTCCGGACGGTTGAAGTAGATCCCCTTTGAGCTTTCCAATCTTCAGCTTGAATTGTTATAGCACGTCCTGAACAACAAGTAAACAATACAAGCATACTATATTTCATGGTGTTAGATCTATTCTAGCATATATAATCAATAATGTATAAGCATTTGACATATTCCAATGGATGCAACATTCATTCAAATACACATTACTGGACAGGAAAAGATATTTCTATTAATATGAATCAGAGATTACAAGTGACAACCTCTAATGGCACGTCTGCGAACTGAAGAAACTGAACCCCCCACTTGGGCCTCCACCACCTCAATCCTCCATCACTCCGATAGCAAGCTCACTAGCAAAGGCAAGTTTGGGAAGAACACAATAGTGCTCCAAAGGGACAAAGGGATGCAGACTCAAGTATAGTTCTAGCAACAATGGACTATAGTTTCGGTACTCTCAATTCTCTTTTATATCCCCCCTTTCAATGTCTCAATGGTTCCTTATATAGCTTTTCAAAGTGATACTGAAAGGTCGAATCCATGTGATCTCAAGGCATATGGAAGGCCAGGAGTCATATGAGTCGGATTCAATACAAGGAACGGTCCAACAGTTTTGGATTATGTACACATCCCGATGTATGCGACTATAGAGGGAATATCCACGTATGTATGCAGTTATTGGGGAAAATGCCACGTATATCATTTTTCTAATGTTTTTAGGGATGGTCAATGATACATCAAAAGACAATATATGGTCCATAGGGAATAATGAGTCTGCAGTGGGATAGGGGAAGGCCATACAATGTGTGATTCACGTAGTGTGGTGAAATCCGCTATAACATATGTGGCTGGCCTTGCACAATTATGGCTACCACAGGATCATACATTGATGGGAGGCTGAGCCTCTTCAGCTGGTTGAGCGGAACAAGTTTCTAAACTGTTGTGATGAAGCATTCAGGTACTTATGTACTTATATTTCCAGAGATATCCTCTTCCATATGAAATGATTGAGGACTCCTTGAGAAGCCTGGGAGAAGCTTGATAGCTTATTTAATAAACAAGATGAGCTTTGAGGACACATTATGGAGAATGAGTTGGTATCTTTACATCCTAGCCATTTCGATACTATTGAGCATTTCTTCTCCAAATTCAAGTCTCTAGTACTCTAATGCAGATAGTACAGGATAGAGAGGAAGGATGAGAAGAATGTCCTTTATATACTCAGCAAACTAGGCCCTGAGTACTCTGTCTATGTCTCTATGTTTCATTCCAAGCAGGAAATATTTCCTAATTGGAAACTACCTTCTCTAGATTCATTCTCTGAGTCCTTAATCAAAGAACAAGACAAATCGATTCAAATGGGAATCACCTAGACTTCCAAAGATCAAGCTCTATTGGTTACTGATTCTTCCAAAGCATAAGAAAAGGGGAAATCAAAGATAAGGATCCAAAGACAGCTGATTCGAAGCCTAGATCAAATCAGCAAGATTCCGAAGGGGCCTCCGGCTCTAAGAAGAAGAAATTTGAAAACAAGTTATGTATGTATTGTGAAAAGGGATACCATCTTGAAGAACATTGTATGAGGAATAAACTTGATGAGATGTTTGCTCTTCTCAAGTAGCACAACATTTCTCTTCAAATAGAAAATAATCCTAATGAAGAAGCACCAACAGAAGATGTTGAAAGGTGTCATGATTTGAAAGCAACTCTCTCTCCATCCTCAGCATACATTATATATTCTGGATCCTCCAACCACATGGTTTCCTCCAAAGAATCCTTCTCTACTCTTTCACTATCAAAGGGGCCTAATATTCACATGGGAGATGATTCCCAGATTCCAGCAGAAGGAAGGCGCTCAGTCAGATTGAAGCATGGTGAGTTCAAGAATGTCTTATATGTTCCCTACCTTGCTGCTAACCTGTTATCTGTTTACTAGATGACACATATAGGCTCTCCCAATAGGGTCACATTCGATTTAGACGTAGTTGAGATTATAGAAAAAAAACACTAGAAATATTGTATCGAAAGGTATTGCAAATCACTCTACGAAATATTATGAGTTTTCACATTTCTTTCCTGTTTCTCCTCCTACAACTTTATTGTCTCATACTAACAACACCAGCAATATTTGGCATGAGAGATTTGTCCATCTCAATTTCAAATATCTGAAGCAGCTCCACAATGATAACATGGTTGAAGGTTTTCTCTCCATTCAAGCTTCTGATGGAGTATGTGTTGGGTACTTGGTAGGTAAGCATCCAGAAAAGAAGTATGATGTTAGGAAGGCTCATAGAGTTGTCTCTACACTTGATTTGATACACAGTGATGTAGTTGGACCTATGCCCACAAAATCAATTAATGGTTGCAGGTATTTTCTGACCTTTATTGATGATTGTTCTAGGTACTACTGGATCTACTTCATGAAGATAAAACCAAAATCTTTTGATACTTTTAAAAATTTTAAAGCTATGGTTGAGAACAACTTCAATAAGAATATCAAGCCAATAAGATCCGATGGAGGAGGAGAATATGTCAAAAGAGATTTCCAAAATTTCTATGAATCAGAGGGGATTCGAATGGAACACTTAGTTCCATACATACCACAGAGAAATGGTGTGGCTGAGAGGAAGAAAAAATCACTGAAAGAGATGGAAACATGCCTTCTCCATGCCAAGCATCTACCTCCTTCTCTTTGGGATGAAGAAGTAAAATGTGCTTCATATTTGCAGAATAGGGTGCCTCACAAGTCAGTGGTTGGGGTCACACCATTCGAAGCACTGCATGGGTATAATCCCAATGTCTCTCATATGACATTTTTTGGTTCCAAAGCTTGGGCCAGGACAACACTTGACAAGAGAAAGGCCTTCCAATCCGAAAGTAGCGAATGCATTCTGCGAGGATATGCATATGATGCAAAAGATTAGAAACTAATGGAGATTTCTACTAGAATATGCTTCATTGAAAGAAGTGTCCAGTTTGAAGAAGATCAGCTGCATGATACTCCTCCAGCAGCATAGAAAGGTATAACCATTTCTCCTCCTATTTTTTATGATTATTATGATGTGCTACAGGTTTTAGATTCAGATGAATAAGATCACATACATCATGATCCTGTTATTGGGACTGAATCTCAAGAGATTCTAGATCCAAATCTAGTACCCATTCCAAATTAGAAGCCTAAACCCAGATGGGCTCAAAAGCTTCTTGATGAAATTGGAAGTAGTGCTGGAGTTCTAGAAGAAAAAAGAAGAACTAGGTCCCAGTATCAGAATGAGCATGCTGCATTATCTCTCATAGAATGGTGCAGAAAATTTCCAGGTCGGTGCTACTTGATGATGGTGAATGATCAGCTACATATCCCACAGAAGCAAAGATTTGATCATTTCCTACCTTCACCATCCACCAGAACCAAATAGAGTCACCAATTCAGAAGTACATTGAGAGTTCCACTGATGGTCCATGTTTTTGCATAGAGCTTCAATTTCTTGCAGCAGTGTTTTTGCTCAAGTTATTTTTCTAAGGAGGAAGCTTCTTTCTTCTAAAGATAGCTTGCAGTTTGCTATTTTCCTGCTTATTTTTTAGGGGTGGTTTTTCCCATGAGGTTTTCCCCTGTTTCCTCAGTTGTAATAAGTAGCATTTTTTATTATCTTCTAGATTGTATTTGGGTGACCTATGGTCTTGTTACCAGGGCCCATAGTTGTCCAAGTTAGGGTTCATGGGGGGTGTTAGGATTATTAATCCTCCCTTGGTCAACTATCTATTAGATTAATTATTTCCTAACTTAGGAACCTTAAATTAATTAAATGAGTCCACTAGTGCAATTGGATCCACATGGACCAATGGAGCCATATGTACCAGTCATTGAATTGTGGGGGATAATGCTAGAGGTTAATTGCCACTTACTACATGTGCATACATCAGTAGGGGCACCTCCTAGACCAATCCCTAGATTTTAGGAGCCTTTGGGAATCCCGACACCAACCTACTTCAGTTAGTTTGAGTTAGCACTAGTTATCCTCAGTTAGCCTTCAGTAACCTTCAGATGAATCAATATCAATTAGCTATCGCATGATTCACATGGATAGTGCATGCATGCATGTAGAGGAGCATTTTTGTTCACCTACCACACTCAATTGCACTGAGTTAACTAGTTGTTACTTCTTGTTGGAGTTATTGGTCATCGAAGAGTTTATTTGATGGACTCCGATATTGATTGGGAGACCTTGAGTTACATATTCAGTTAGATACAGTATTATCCACTTGGAGGATTTGAATTCATTACTCATGCATTCAAATTATATCTATTTGTAATCTATTGTACACCAGATATTATTATGATGAATATACTGTAAATTCCTAAGCAATACTTGTTCATTTAAGGTGTTGTTCATTTTTCTTAGTTTGTATGCTCATTCTCCATTCAATTGATGCAACATAATCAGAACTCTCTACTTGAATATCTTAGTGGCATTCAAATTCTAATACCTTTAAGTCGGTGACATCCCTCTCCTTAATTTTTCAAGAAAGCTTCTTATTCTTTTTTCGATCTATGATATTGTATAATTATAGACTTCGGTGTAATTGTGCACTCGAGGGAAACTACTTAGTGGGACTTGCACACTAGGATACCAACACTTGGTGGGTCTAGCACACTTCTATTACTTGCATGTATAGTTTATATAATTCTTCAAACTAGAATGAAGTCCTCATGCTCTCTGCTTAATATCATCATTCATATCTTTTTTTCTCGACATCAATACTCATCTTGTTTGTTTGACATCAACTACAACACCAAAGTTCAATCAATATAGTTCAATAATAATATCACATATCTCTATCCTGATTATGGAGAACTTATATATAATTTGTATATACATCAAAATTTCAACGATATATGACCATGACTACTTTGGAACCTATAAGTTTTATTGACCATAGAAATGGAATAATGTAATTCTCTATGTGTAAGCTCATCAAAATTCCAATGTAGGTTGACTATGCCAAGATAAGAGTTATTGAACATTTCAAACAATGGACCATGGGTAAATTAAATGCATATGGTGTCAAAATTTTGATGTATGGGTGTTGGAATTCCAACATACATGCATTGGAATTTTGATGTTTGTAGGAGGCTTACTGAAATAATGACTTTAAACATCATGGGAAAATTCAATTGAAATTGTGACAACACCTACAATTTCCACCATCATTGTAAAAAAATGTCATAACTCGTGCCCAAATGTAACTTGATGTGATGTTAATAGAAATTATTTCAACACTTAACAACATCATATCACAAGAGATAGATAATATATAGAATTGCATTGTTCATGCACTCTTTGTTAATTTAATCCACATGATCATTCTTTTGTAGCTACAAGGTGTAATAAGCTCCCTTAAACTAAGGAATAATGTGTCCACATACTTGGCCAAAAGCACATAACGACCTCCTTAAATTCTTCCCTATTTTTTCCATAGTCAATGGTTTTGTTCCAACTCTTAGGCCAGTCAATTATCCAGTTTACTCATCTGTCAGCTAGTTTGTTGGCTTGGTTCAGAGCCTAATCAATACATTAGTTGACCAACTAGTTTACCAACTATTTGATCACCGAATTAAATTCTCTAATCAACTTTTAATTATTTATTGTATATCTCTAAAAAATCCATAGGTGTGATGAACTAGCATGACCTATTGTTCCAATGCCAAAATCTAGTAATGGAATCAATAACAATTACGAGCATACCTATATTTTTACATATCACTTTTCCATTATATTTCATTGAAAAATAAATATATTAATACCTAATATTATATCATCATGTTTAAAGTTTTTGTTCTACAATTTTTTATGTAGTAAGGGACAAAATAAATCATTCTTTCACACTACATTCTATGTTATTCTCTATGTAATTCTTGAAAATTACTCTTATGTTATGATCTTATGATTACATGCCTACACCTTATGTTATTATCTTATAGAGGTATTGAGAATTGAATGAGTGGCTTTGTTCCTTTTTTTCTAGTGATAATGTTACTATAGAGCTCAATCATACATTTATGGACATTCTAATCTTTCAGGTGTCCTTAAATGAGTTCATGATATTAGTTACAACTTGCCATAAACCATTAATCAAGAGGCATGTCGATGAAATAAAGATTCCATTGGGATTATGGCATCAAGTTGCAGCTAGGGGAACCCCTATCTCATAATTCCATGGCCTATATATTGATTATTTCTAGAACTATGATTTTGGATAATGCATTTTTTTCATTATGGTATAATTTTTTAAAAAACTCTTACAACAAAGCATCCAAAAAGAAAAATCATGTTTGTCTTACAATAAAAAATGTGTAGGAGGTTATGATACTCAAACCTGCTACTCATATTGTTTTTTATGATCTCGATAAAAAAATGGCGAGTACCTTGGAATGGGTTCAGGAAATGAGTTACAAATTTCCATAAATTGATATCCAAGAATTCGATAAATGAACCATTGATTTCATTGGACCCTTGATATCATATTTTAATGAGAGACACCCCTCTTGTATGAGTGCATTTAGATGTTATTTTATTAAATGGTTTTTGGAAGTAGGGTTTTTCTTAGCAACATGCAATGCTTTTGTATTACAAGGTAAAGAATTTGGAGACTCTTTTAGTGGAGCATGTGGAAATTTTCCTCATGTTGTCCTAACCCTAAAAAATTGGAGTATTTCATGAAACTCATTTCTATTGCGCGGGTTGGTTTCTATGAAACCAATAGAAATTTGGTAAGTGTCCTCCAATGACATCAAGGAGTGAGTTACAAATTTCCATAAATTGATAACCAAGACTTAGATTAATAAATGCTTGATTCTGTTAGACTCATAACATTGGGTTATAACTTGAGGAACCCCTCTTGGATGAGTTCATGGCCCAAATGTTGTTTTATTTGATGATTTTTGAAACTACAGCTTTGCTTAGTAACATACAAGGAAAGTTTTGCATTACAAGGTAAATTTTTAAAAACTCTACCAATGAAGTTTGTGGATATTGTGCTCATGTTGACATTTCCCTAAACATTTAGGAAGTTATTAATCTTAGTAATACTACTCAGAACCCCATTTTTTATTTGTTTATACATAGAGGAATTTGCATGTGTTCATACTTAAAAGCATGCATTTTCTTAAACATGCATGCATTCCTAACACACGCATATTTTTATAATTTTGAAAAATGATGTATAATTTATAATGAATGTACAATATTGTTGCGTGGAGGTTCATCAAGGTGTGAATCTATTTGACAAGGAATGCATGCACATTCTTAGAAGCACACATACATTTTAAATTTAACAACCAACATGAATTCTTGTTGCAATGAAAAGGGGAAGCAATGTCTTATGAATCTCCATTGGTTTTCCATTGCTCAATTTTCTCATTTTGTTTAACTAATGATTGTACCATATATAATCTTTAATTTCCTGACAGTAAACCTAACAAATTTTTGTAAAGTATGAAATTTAAGGTTATAAGCCTTTTGAATGTACAATAGAGGGCACAATAATATGCGCTTACAATCGATGATTGTAGTTTCATTTAAAATAAAAGATAAAAATGAATTATCAATCATTTTTTAAATATGTACCTCTTTTTTAAAATCTATACCTCTTTAAGGTAGTATGTGATACAATGAATAAATTCAATTGCAAGTTTTATATTTATATATGACTAACACTCCATTCTAGCATGCATATGAGGTATTTGTAAATACATGTAAATATGACAAATAAATTCATATGTAGTTATATTGCAATATATTATGTTCTACAAAATATATAATTTCATGGTTGTTATCATTGTTTCTCTATTGGATTCAGGCTTGGTCAACTTTTCCATTTTGTGTGATTTCTTTCAATTGGTGTTTTATAATTACAAAATTATAAATGAGTCATATTTAATTATATTACAATGAATGCCATCACCTCATGGACCTTGAACCTTATATTTTTCACACATTTTGGGCTTCACGAGTCTTTCATCCTACAAAATGTATACTATACACCCAAATATTTTGTATTTTTTGTTCTTCTTAATTTTTGGAGACATTTTTAGTTGTATAATAGCTATACACAAAACAATAATAAGAATAATCATAAAAATAAATAAGAAGAAAATTAGAAAATAAATTTGAAGTAGAATAAGTTTTCACCCACTTTATTAACCATCATAGATCAATATTAAAACTTGATATATTAAGCATAGATGGGTCTTAACCCAGATCACCAAGAGCGATCCAATTTATTAGGGCATATTTTTTATCTTAAATCTTTAACACGTCCAGAAAAAATTTAGACCTCCAATAATTAGATCCCTCTTGGTGTAAGATAGATTTATTTTGATTTCACGTGATTTTTTATTACTTTTAATTTTTTATAATGTAAAGTTGCATTAAACCATCTCCCCCATACTAAATGAACACTTGGTAAAAACATAAAATAATATATTAAAAAAATTAATTTTAAAAGTTGAATATAAATTTATGTAATAATACAAATACCACATTCACCTTATCTTCAAAAAATTTAGATATTTTTCAAACAATATCTATATATTCACTTAATCCCAAGTCCCTTAAACAAAATACTATTTTTAGTGAGTGTCTAAAATTGCAACAATAATTAACAACGAACAAAAATAAATATATTTACTTTTACTATAATATTAACTCTTAACCTTAATATATTTAAACAATTTAATTTTTTTACCATCGATAAAATTTACTAGGTTTAAAATTATATGAATAAAAATATAAATATGCATGTGTTATTTACATTATCAAATGTTGTTTATGATTTTTATATTTTATGAGCTTTATTTTTGTTTTTTCAAACTGTTTGTATGCATTATCCTTCAATCTTAACTCCGTGTTATTGTAATTTATGTGATGTAAATATGTGTATGTAATAGTTCGTGGCAAGGAGCTCAAGGCCAAGGTCTCATTGGTAAACATTGTAGCATTAGACAACATTATGATTTTGTGGTAAATCCATGTGCTAATTAAAGCATGGTGATGTCATATGTATAATATAAAATTAAAATGATGAAATAATGAAAGTAGACTTAGGAAGTTGAATGTACAAGAAAACTAAACAAGGGGCAATGATATCCACTAAAAAAGAGGTTAAAGGATAGAAAAACCTTGAGAAATTAGTGAATAACATATTGAGATTTCTAAAAAAAACTAATTGTACATCAATTGCAAATGAGTTATCCTCACTTGTTTATTAACATAAACAAATGACTAAAAATATATATTCTTTTTCTAACACATGAGTAATTACTGAGTAGAAAATCATACAAATATATTATACATATATAATCTATATGCTTCGCATCTAGTCTTAATTTATTTAACTTTTATAGAAAGGTGACCTCCACAAAAAGAAGTTGATTCCCCTTTAAAATATCTCAATATAATTTAAACGAAATAAAATAGACTTTAATATGAAAAAAAATGTGAAAAGTTCATTAATATGTATTAGATATACATGTGTATGAGAAAAGGGTACATTAAATTGGTGGCATGGGGACTTAAAAATATGATGGAAAAGGAATTTATCTCTTTATATTTATATATGAAAAGAAACATCAATTTTAATTTTTTTTGCTCGCCTAAGGTTTTGTCGACTTCTCTCTTTTGTTGCTTCAGCGTCGCCACCTCTACTCGCCATGGATCCTCCTGATTTGAAGTTGGATGAGCAGTGTGTTGGCTTGCTAGATGGTTTCCTCTAGATCGTGGCCTTGCAACCCCCAGCCAAGTTCTCCCCCCTGGAGAATCTCATTTTTTCAAGCTAGCTAAAGTCCCAAACGTGACTCTCTCCTCTCTGGCGTCTAAATACAAAGTCATTTCCCTCCATGAAAGAGGTTTGGTGGACCATTTTATAGGTCTCTGGCCCTCCCCTCGTTCTATTGAAATTTGGATAAACAAAAACTAGCGACTGTTGATTCAAGGAGAAGTCCAACAAAACTTCTATGGAAGACGATTATTTATCTTCCTATTTGAAAAAAAAGAAGACAGATACTTAATCTTCAGAAATGTTATGTATTTCATGGGACCAAGAGGAATGTATCTCAATAAGTGGGATTTATCCTTTGATCTAGAAAAGGATATCCCATCTTCAGTCCCTATATGGGTTAAGTTGTTGCATATCTCACTGCATTACTGGAATGATCAAGATTCGAAAGCTATTGGGAACTCCCTAGGAAAATACATAGACAAATCTGAGCCAAAACCCCTAATGTTTTCTTGCGCCAGAAGATGCATAGAAGTAGATCTAAAAAAAGGCCTGCCAAAGGAAATCAATCTCAATATGGAAGGATAGAGTCATCTGCAAATTGTAGACTATGAGAAAATTCCCTTTAAGTGCAAGGTATGTCATGAATATGGTCATTTCTCAAAGTCCTGTAAAAATAATCCAATTAGAAGAAGGAGAAATACCAAGAGGAATGGAATGAAGTCAGTAGGAAAAAAGGAAACAAAGAAAGCACAAGCCAAACAAACTCACCTACAAAAAGGAAGAAATCTTCAAAAAATAGATTTCATAGTCTGGTATTAGAAGATCAATAACAACCAAAGATCATCATACCATACAAGGGACATAACCCATAGGAGAATAAGGAAAATGAACCAGTCTTGGAAGAGATAGGGAAATCCTACGAGCCTCCATTACCATTGCAGCCATTTGGTGAAGTAAGGCCAGAGTCATCTAAGAAATTAGTAGGTTTAGTAATTAGATCTAGAGCCAAGGCCTAGATGGAGGACACTTCAAAAATAAAAGAGGAAGAAATAGAGCTATTAATAAAAAAGGTAGGAAACCGAATAAATTCCAAAGGGAGCAAGAGACAACAAGGGAAAAGTCGGAAGGGAAATAGTCGAATCTAGATTACCTGGTAAAATCCTATTTATCAGATAAGTAAACAGAAGATCATCTAGAAGGTAAAAAGCATAGAGCAGCACCCTCAATAATCAGGAAATAGTGAAGCTAGTCTCATAGAATTGTAGAGGTCTCGGAGGAAACCAAAAGGTAAAAGAAATAAAAAGATTCAAATTCTCAGAAAAAATAACCCACCTCACAATCCAGGAGACAAAAATGTAAGAGGAAGATAGTATGGCAATTTTAAGCAAGTTCTAGAAGAATGGAGAAGTGAAAGCAATTAGCACGCAAGGAGCCTCGGGAGGTATGCTAAATTGGTGGGATAAGACTCTTTTTAAATTTATTTCAGCAGTAGAAAATAAGCATTGGTTGTTCATCGAACTTGAATGTCTCGACAGTCAAGAAAAGATATGGATAGGAAATATTTATGGACCTACAGTGCATGGAGCCAAGGAATACTTTTGGCAGCAATTGTAATTCCAAAGGCACGAGAAGATGCATCTTTAGTGCATCTTAGCAGGAGATTTCAACGTCACCATTTCCCTGAAGGAAAAAAAAGGAGGTTCTAAAGTGAGAGATCCTTTTGGGGAAAGACTAGAATGTATTATAGCATCTTGGAGACTTGTAGACATAAAACAAAAGAAAGGAAAATACACTTGGAGTAATAAGCACACTAGACCAAGACATATTTAGGCAAGGTTGGATAGAATTCTGGTAAGAATCTCTTTCCTTGATAAGCCCGTTATGTTGGTTTCAATACTTTTAATTTCTATTGTTTCATATCACAAGCCAATATTGTTCTCTCTGGATCCTATTGGTAACTTAGGACCTCATCCCTTTAAATTATCCCTGGTTTGGATTTCAAAGCCATGATTTTTTGAAGTTGTCTCTCAAGACTAGAAAAAATTATTTCATGGCTCCCTTGGATTCTTTTGGGAACATAAATTATCAAATGTTAGAAATGAACTTAAAGTCTGGTTGGCTGGTCATTTCCATCCAGGGCAGGAAAAAATATCCTTACTTATGAATTTAGAAGGAATCTAGGAGGAAATGGAATAGAATGAGGTTACCAAAGAAATGATAATGAAGGAAAAATAAATAGACAAAAAAATTCTAGTTATTCAGAGAAAGGAAGAAACTGAACTTTGCCTAAAATTCAGGTTTCTATGGTTGAAAGCTGGAGACCAGAACTCCAAATATTTCCATTATTGGTGCAAAGAATGCAACATAAGGAACAACATCAAATAAATCACAAAATATAATGGATAAAAAATAAGCGACCCTGAACAAATAAAAAAGGGAGATAAAAGAGCATTTTGAAGACTTATATACAAGTGAAGGATTTGTTTCAGAGGATGATATGCTTTCTCTCAACAATGAAAGTCCTCAACTGCTAAAGGACAACTTAGAAGCACTCACTCAGCCTATTTATTTTTAATAAGTTCATTGAGAAGTATGGACATTACATTCAGACAAGGCTCCAGGCCCGGATGGGTTTTCAATCAGTTTTTATAGAAGTTGTTGGCACATAATTAAAAAATACATTGTCAAAATGATAATTTGGTCTCAAAAAAAATACAAGATTGGGGGAGCTACTAATTCCATATTTTTAGCTCTAATCCCCAAATAGAAGACTCCTACCTCCATTAAAAGAAACATGCCTATTTATCTGTGAAATTCCTCCTACATAATCCTTTCCAAAGTCATCTCCAACAGAATAAAGAAGGTAATTCCGTTCCTTATATTTGAAAATCAAGGATCATTTATAGCGGGCAGGAAGATATATGATAACATCTTGATGGTTCAGAAAGTGATCCACTCAATTCATATGTGTAAAGAAGCAGGTATGGAAATCAAACTAGACCTTGCAAATGCTTTTGATAGAATAAGACATTCCTATATATTTCAGGTCATGAAAAATTATGGATTTCCTAAATCCTCTATAAGACGGGTTAAGGCTTGTATAAACAAGCCTTGGATCACTCCTCTTATTAATGGATGCCCAATTCTCTTCTTCAAAGCTCGTTGAGGAATCAAAAAAGGTTGTTTGATGTCCCCCTTTCTTTACATGTAGCATACTCTCTTAGTAGGAAACTCATCATATTTAGAAACGAAGGGTGCTTACTGAGCATCAGCATTGCAAGGGGACTGCAAATCAACCATGCTCAATTTGTAGATGATACTATTATTTTGGGCAGTGCCTGCACCCAAATTGCTAGGTGCCTCAAAGCCACCTTGGATCTTTTCTTAAAATCTTCTGGTATTCAAATCAATGTCAACAAGTCCTGGCTATATGGATGGAACAACAATCCTAACTCCCTTCGAGAAATATAAAACATACTAGGAATGTAGGTGAATCTCCAATGGTCCTCCTTTATCTACATGGGAGTACCTATTGTTAATAAGAAAAGCACCATCTATGTTTGGAGCCACCTAATTCATAAATTAAAAAAGAAAATTCAAGCATGGAGCAACTCCTGGATTAACCTAGCAGGAAAGGTGGTTCTCATAAATTCCATTGTCTCTTCCTGTCCCATCTTTTCTTATGCTATTTTCTAGGATCCTAAAGCATTCATTAATACCTTCAGCATGCAAATAAGAAAGTTCGTATGGAAAGGAGGAAATACACAGGGGAGAAAATTAAATTTGGTAAAATGGGAATCAGTCTTGGAGGAGAAAAGCAATGCAGGACTTGGAATCAAGGATCTAGGGAAAATGAACAGTTCCCTTGGAGAAAAAATGGTATGGAGAATGATTTCGAGAGGAAAGGAATGGTGGATAGAGGCAAGAGGAAAAAATAATATCAAAATGAAAAATTCTAAATGTTTAGACTCCCCCTGGGTGGGTAAATGTACCACCATTCGGAACCTATGTAAAAACTCTCTTTGTCTAATTAAAGACAAAATGTATTGGATTCCTAGGAGTGGCATTAAAATCAATGTATGGACAGACTCCATCTTGGGAAGAACACCCTTATATTCACAACATAATCTTCTCCCTTTTCAATGGTGGATGGATGACCTTGGTTTCATTAAACTCAAATATTTCACCATTTGAGGCTCAAGGGGCGAATAGAAAGGATGGAAAATATTATCACCTCCATCCCATCTGCTCTCAGGATTTGATGTTTTTTCTTATTTCCTCCATGGCATCGCCCCCCTCAATCTCAGGGAAAAATATTCAAGAGTGTTAGAAAAGAGGACCGCAGAGCAATAACAGATATACAGTTAAATCATTAAACAAGATGCAAAGTACATTACAAAAAGACACAGATATAACATGGTTCACCCAAAAGATGGGCTACATCCACACAAAAACTTCTAGTCCTTTTATTACTATCCAGAAAGATGAAGGGATACAACCTGTAAAAACACTATTTCACTTCCTCTTCATGCTGTCATAGTCTCTCTCATGAAATCTCAAAGATTGTTTACAATCCTACAATGCAATACCATACCATCCATAGTTGTATTACAATGCTTTATTTTATAGGGGAAATACCATGGGAAAATACTACGGTTAACACAATACCATGGGTCCGCAAAACTATTGGCCAACAAACTTCCCAAAAACAATTATCGGGGGCTTCACCCTCGAACCCCCATTTCTCGGGGGCGTTGCCCCTGAACCCCTGTACTTGGGGGCATTTCCTCCAAACCCCCTTTTTCGGAGCGCTTCCTCGAACCCCAAATTTGGGGAACGAGTGTACAGTAAACCTAGGGTACAAACATAGCTGAATAATATCTTTGGATCTAGAAGATCAGGCTCCACAACAAACAATCTCCTACTTGGAGACTGATCATAGCAACTCCAATGCTGCTGCACTTGCTGGACTATGCTCTAGACCTTGGACTTGGAAAATTTCTTATTTCCACCTTCATGCTTGAAGACCAACAGAAACCAAGCAAGAACGTAGTTTCTCTCTGGTTACTCCCTTCGTCAACATGTCTGCAGGATTCTGGATAGTATGTATCTTTTCCAATTTTAATAGTTCTTCATCTAGAACATCTATTATGAAATGGTACTTGAGCTGTATATGTTTAGTCTTCGAATAAAATGATGATTTATTTGCAAGATGAAGGGCACTCTGGCTGTCATTTTACAACCTGCTAGTCTCCTTCTTCTTACCCAATTCCTCAATGAACCTATGCATCCAAATCATCTCCTCACTAGCATCTGTAGAAGAAACATAATCTTCTTTTGTTGTTGAATGTGCAACAAACTATTGTAGTTTTTAAATCCAACTTACGATTGTTCCACCCACAGTAAACACATACCCTATGGTAATCCTTCTATTGTCTTTATCCCCAACTATATATGCATTAACATATCCCTCTAGAACAATGTCTGAACCTCCAAAACGTAATGCATGAGAAGTGGTACCTCTGAAATACCTAAGAATCCACTATATTGCTTTCTAATGCTCTTTACGTGGATTATTCACATACCTGCTCACAAATCCCAATGCATGTGCAATATCTGGTCTTGTGCACACCATGGCATACAACAAGCTTCCAACTGCTAATGAATAGGGACTCCTGGACATGTAATATATCTCTTCTAGTGTCTCTGGACACATCTCCTTACTTAGTTTGAAATGGCTGGTTAAAGGTGTACTAACTAGTTTTTCATTCTGTATTCTAAACCTCTGCAACACCTTTTCTCTGTACTCACCTTGAGACAACGTCAATTTGTGATTTTTCCTATCTCTTGTTATTCTCATACCAAGGATTTGCTTTGCAGCACCCAAATCCTTCATCACAAATGATTTAGCTTGTTTTCTTTTGAACACATTTATATACTGCATATTAGACCCTAAAACAAGCATGACATCCACATACAATAACAAGATAATATATCTTATGTTATCTAGCCTCTTTAAATAAACACAGTGGTCAGAATGACATCTATCAAAACCTTGTTCTATCATAAACTTATCAAATTTTAAATACCACTGCCTTGGAGCTTGCTTCAAGCCATACAAGATCTTCTTCAGCCTGCAAACCAAATTCTCCTTCCCTTTGAACTCATACCCCTGTGGCTACTACATATAAATATCTTCCTCCAAATACCCATGGAGAAAGGTTTTTTTTACATCTAATTATTTTAGATTCAAATCTTCTACCACCACTAGACTTAAAATACTTCTAATTGAATTCATTTTAACAACAGGAGAAAATATTTCATCAAAGTCTATACCTTTATTTTGTGCAAACCCCTTTACAACAAGTCCAACCTTGTACCGCTTATTGCCTCCATCTTCTTCCTTCAACCTATAAACTGATTTATTCTGTAATGCCCTTTTTTCTACAGGCAACTGAACCAAATCCCAAGTCTAGTTTCTTACCAGTGATTCCATTTCCTCATTCATTCCTTTCTCCCACTTCTTTTTAGTTTCTACTTGCATTGCCTCTTCATAACATTTTGGTTCACCAGAATCAGTCATAAATAAATAATACAGTAAAGGAGAGAATCATTCAGGGGGTCTACTTAACCTGGTATCTCTTCTTACAATTGCAGGAGTTTCAAGTACCTGCTATTGTTTTTTATTTTCTGGTGCCTTTGGAACTTCATTTTCTTTGATTTCATCAAGCACTTTGTACTCTGTGTTTTCCTTTTCCACTTTCTTTCCTTCCAAATGCTCTTTTTACATAACCTTTTCATTGAATACTACATCTCTACTTCTAATGATTTTGCAATTTTCAAAATCCCATAAGCGATAACCAAAATCATCAACCCCATATCCAATAAAGGTACATTTATTGGATTTAGCTTCAATCTTTGTTCTATCATATTTATCAATATGGACAAATGCTTCACAACCAAAAGTTATTAGAAATGAGTATTTTACCTGTCCATGCCTCCTCTGGAATCCCACCATCCAAAGTGCTTGAAGGCCCTCTGTTTATTAAATAAACAACATTGTTTACAACATTAGCCCAAAACTGTAAGGGCAACCTTGCATGCAATATCATACACCTTGCACGCTCCATGATCATTCCGTTCATCCTTTCCAGTGCACCATTTTCCTATGGTGATCTAGGGATTGTCTTCTCTATGTGAATCCCATCGTGTGAACAATAACTATCAAACTCCTTGCTGCAATATTCACCTCCATTATCAGATCTAAGACATTTCAACCTTTTTCCCGTCTCATTCTTAGCCAAATCTTTCCACTTCTTAAAAGTATAAAACACAATATATTTCTGTCTAATGCAATAAACCCAGGTTTTTCTAGTTACATCATCAATAAAAGTAACATAATAACGAGATCCACCAAGAGATTGTACCTGAGATGGTCCCCATACATCTATATGAACAAGCTCTAACTTTTCACTCTTATTTTTTTCCCAAGCCTGAGAAACCTAACTCTCTTATGTTTTCCATAGACACAGTTCTCGCAGAATTCCAAACTTACCTACTTCAGATATGGAAGCAGTTTCCTTAGGTGGAGAATCTACATCCCCTTCTCACTCATGTGGCCAATCCTATGATGCAAAAATGCCGCACCTATTTCTATGGAAGCTATAGAGATTGAATAATTAGTATTATGAGGAAATAAATATAACGTACCAACCCTATCTCCTTTTTCTATTACCAGTGATCCTTTAGTGATATTCCACCATGTTTCTCCAAACATAGACAAACAACCACTATCTCCCAATGGACCTATTGAGATAAGATTTATTTTCATAGAAGGAATGTGCCTTACATATTTTAGTAGCCATTCACTTCCATTATTTAACTTAAACCACACCTTACCCTTTCCAACAATTTTACATGGTTCATCATCCCCCAATAAAACATGTCCAAAATCACCGTGAACATAATCAGGAAAGAATTTTCTTATGGGGTGTAGCATGACATGAAGACCCTAAATCTACTACCTAGTAATCACTCATATTATCTAATGCAAGAATCAAAAATCTTGTAACCCATCACCTACTACATTCGCTTCATGAGTAGTCTCTTGCTATATCTCACCTTTCTTCTTTGGTGCTCTATAGTCTTTCTTCATATGTCATTTCTTACCACAGTTCCAACACTCTATTTTTCCAAATTTGGACTTGGATCTGCCCTTTTTAGACTTTTTGCAATTTCCTAGGCTCCTTCCTCTCTCATTTTTTCTCCCTCTTCTCTCCATGGTCAACTCATTACCTGATGTCTCACCTATGATTTTTCTTCGCATTTCCTCAATAAGAATAACACCAACAACATCATCAAAATTAAGGTTGTTTGAACTAGGGACATAGTTACTTACAACCATGACCAAGCTATTCCATATTGCTGGCAATGAGCAAAAGATTATAAGATCCCTAACCTCATCATCAAAGTTCACTTTTACAGAACTTAACTGACTGGTAAGTGTATTAAACTCATTTAAATGGTCAGCAACAGATCCACCTTCTGACATATTCATATTAAATAAACACTTCCTTAAAAATACCTTATTGGAAGCCGAGATTTTTTTGTAGATCTTACCCAGTGAGTTCATCACACCCTCTGTTGTTTTTTCTTTCGAAATATTGAAAGCCACCGACGAAGCCAGATACAACTGTATTGTTCCCAGTGCCTTTCTATCAAGAACCTCCCATTCTTCATCCTTCATAGTTGTCATTTTTTTTTCTTTTTCACCCAACGGTAGGTACAGATCCTTCTGGTAGAGATTGTCCTCCATTTGCATCTTGCATAAATCGAATTTTTGGACGTTAATTTATCGACCCTAAATTTTCCTTCTTCCGCCATTTCTCCCACTCGAACCAAGAACCCTTCTTTCCTACGAGTTTACCAGCCAAATAGACCTTTTGGCTTTCATACCAATTGTTAGAAAACAAGACCACAGAGCAATAACAGATATACAGTTAAATAATTAAAAAAGATGCAAAACACATTAAACACATTACAAAGAGACACATATATAATGTGGTTCACCCAAAATATGGGCTACGTCCACACAAGAATTGCCAATCCTTTTATTACCATCCATAAATATGAAGGGATACAACCTGCAACAACACCGATGCAATTCCTCTTCACGCTCTCACAATCTCTCTCACACAATCACAGAGATTGTTAACAATCCTACAATACAATACCATACCATACACAGCTGTATTACAATGCTTTTCTTTTATAGGGGAAATACCATGGGAAAATACTATGATTAACCCAATACCATGGTCTGCAAAAGAGTTGGCCAACTGTTGCACCTGAACCCCCTTTTTCAGGGTGTTTCCCCGAACCCCAAAGTTGTGGAACAAGTGTATAGTAAACCTAGGGTATAAACACAACTGAATAATATCTCTAGATCTTGAAGATCAGGATCCACAACCAACAAAGAGGGTGGGGTAAAACTAGGACCTACACAGTCAAAGAAGGATACCAGTTTCTGCAAAATAATGGAAATGGGCCTGATGAAAGAAATTGGGAGAAGGTTTGGAATTCAGATAACATCCCCAATATCCATTCCTTATTTTGGGTCTTGGTAAAAAACGATCTCCTCACAATCAATAATTTAAGAAAACGTGGGATCCATGGGCCTTCCAGATGCACTCTTTTTCGCGAGTAGGAAGAATCATCTCAACATTTGTTCTTAGAGTGCCCTTTCACTAAACATGTGAGTAATATTTTCCTCAGGCCTATTGGCAAGAATTTCTTTCTTCCAGGAACTCTCTCCACCATGGTTGCAATCTGGAGAGGTTGTTACCCAAGGAAAATAGGAAAGAAAAAGACCCTTGGAAGAATTTGGAATACATCTCTCAAAAATGTCTATTGGAAAATTTGGTTTTCCAGGAATACGATAGTTTTTTATAATAAAAATGCAGACCCTCAACGTATTGCCTTCAAAGCAAATAACATGATCAACAATAGTTGAACTCCAAACAGGTGGTCCTCCCTAGTTTTGAGAAACTTAATGTAGAAGAACTCATTTGGTGCTAACACTTTCTTCCGCGAAACTCTCTTAAAACCAAATCCCAATTAGCTCTTCATCCTTGGGAAATCAGGAAAAATCCATAGGAATTCTCTCACTAGCGAGAAAGGTTAAATAATTATACCCTCTTTTTTTATGGTGCCTCGAAAGGAAATCCTGGGGTGGCAAGTGCGGGTGGGATCATCTTCGATCTCGGAGGAAATATAGTGTCGTCTTATGGATGGGGACTTGGTAAGAAAACCAACAACAAGGATGAATGGCTTGTGCTCTACTTCAGAATGAATCTTGCTAGGAAAATCAACATTTCCAAAATCATTGTTCTTGGAGATTCTAAGCAAGTAATTCACAAAATGAATAATGGCTTCAGTAAAGGAGTGATCAAAATAAAAATAATTCATGATCGTATTCGTCAAGTCACTGCTTCAACACAAATATCATATCTCCACATCCTCCAAGGGCACAATTCATAGGCATATAAGATGGAAAATGAAGGAGCCAAGCTCAAAATTAGAACAAGCAAGGTTAAGGACATCATACACAACTTTTGTTATGTCCCCTAAGAATGTTATTACTAAAAGAATATAAGGGTGCCTAACCCCAGCACTAGAACTACACTCTTCCACCATTCGACACGTAAGGGAGTCAAGAATATTCATGAAAGGAATTCAACCACTGTTTTTTGACATTCTGCCAGTCGAAAGTTAGCTTGGTTGTCGGTCCACACTTGTCACTGCAAATTCCATGTGAAGGAGTTAAATGTGAGGTCTATTTCATGTAGAAGGATTGGAACACTCACACGAGCCTAGTTTGTCTTCGAAATGAAGCCTCCCCAGCTCATTTTTCTCCCAATGCTCATTCTGCTCTCACTTCATCGAGAGTTGGTATCATTCCTGACAGTGTAGAGAAGGATCACCCCGACGTCGAAAGCATTTTTCGTGGTAACAAAGTAGTTAGAGCAGTGGCATGTTTTTTCAAAGAAGAAGAAGGGAATTTTTGTAGAGAGAGAGATCTTTCCTCTGCAAACTAGTCGTCTCGTGCAGTTTTTGGGAATCTTGGTATAGTTTTCAACCCTCTTTTCAACGTAGAGAATTGGTTTAGTGCAAACTTTCCTTTTGAAGGTCTAGACTCCCTCTCCTTGGAGCCCTTTGGTATCTTAGGTTCAGACTGCTTGCCTCAAGCAACGCCCTCAGCTCTGTCCTCATCCCATAAAGAAATGGCTGGTAAGGAAGTTACTCTTGAAGACATTCATAAATCTCTCAAGGATATTAAGAAACACCTCAAGTGGCTCTATGATATAGTAAATATAAGCATAACTGAAGGAAGTAGAACATTAGATTGGATGGCCCATCAGATAGAAAACCAAAACACCTATATTGAAGAAAATCACCGATATTTGTATGATTTAATGGGCACAATAGGTTATATGAAGGATGATTTGTAGAAGCTAGTAAATATGAATCAAAATGGTCACATTCATGACTACCCTTCCAGAGATCAAGCAATGGAGGAAGCCTCGGTGATGTAACCTGTCAAAGACACAAAAGGGAAGCAGCGGGAGTAATTTAGATCAATGGGTACTCTATTTTTTTGCTTTTTTTTTCTAGGTTTATATGTTTGTATATACCCCTCTAAGGGTTTTATAAGTTTTCTTTGGCATAGTTGTAAGTTTATGGCTTTAGTAATTAGCTCAAACAATTATGTAATTTTGAGTTCTACAACAGTCTTGCTAGGTCTCAAACCTCCCCTTTTTTTGTATGCCTGGCTGGCCACATATTTTTATTTAATATAACACTCTCAAGGTTTTTGTTGTATATATATATATATATATGAAAATAAAGTAATATATTTTAAAAAGACATAAATTAGTTAAGTTCATTAAAGCTTTAGAACGGTTTATAATATTTTATAAATATAAGAAGAAAAACTTATTTATTAAAAAAGAATGATCAATTAGGGTTTCCTAGGGTTCTTATTTGGGACCCTAACAAGAAGTATCAAATATTTGAGTATTTATGTATGGTATGATGTGGGAGTGGTTAGGTTGGACCTTCTAGAGAGGGTAGAGAGATGAGTGTTTTCTACATAAATCATTGTGTTGAACAGACCTAGTATATATAGGGCATATTTACCACCAATTATGAAAGTAGGTGATTTGATTTATACCCTTTCATATTAATGAGATCAAGGGTAGTCTCTAGGGATGATTGAACCTACTATACATAATCTTTCTGGAGTGAGAGTGTCGATTTATATTTAGTGAACCTATTTTATATTTGAAGGACACATTTTTATTATCATTATCACCATGATTGCAATAGACCCTCTTATCTTAAGTAAGATATTCCAAAGATATACCATGAGGGGTTGCATGTAAAAAAAGTGTAGAAGTTGAAAAAGAACCAAATCAATCTGACTATGAAATTGCTCAATTGCAAAGAGTAAGAGAAGAATCCTATTTTCATGCCACTTCCTCTATGGAAAACAATCTCCATGAGTAACTCTTATGAGAATCAGTCAACTACTGGAATATTTTAGTCATGAAAAAGGTATTTAAATATTCATGTTTTCCTTGTGATAAGTATTGGGTGCTTCAATGATATTTTATACTTTAATCATAAGGAAGAATGTGAATTTAAAGAAACATGTTGTGAATGATAAAAATTATGCTAATAATGATCTTTCTAATGTGTATGAGTATAATTTACTCAGTACTTGCAAATTGACTATTATTGGCCACATAATTATATTGTGTACATCAAGGATGACTAGTAAAGAATTTAATTTGGCATCATTTTTGTTAAGAAAAGTATATTAATATTAAGTGTCTTGAATATCTTAAATGAGATTAAATAGATCCTTAAAGGAGTAAAATCAATGAGAAGGAGTTAGTGATTATCTATAAAATTAAGTTGTGGTCTTGTCTAATTGTTATCTTACATAACCCTTTATCTATGTTGAGTTAACATACAAACACATTAACATATGTTCCTTCCAAATAGGATCATTACATTCGATGTATTTACATTTAAAAACTAACCAAATATTGATGATGACAACATCAGGTAGTAATTAACTAAATTTATCAATATAAAAATGGTCTCCACAAAATGATCTTTCCTTATTAACATTGTGTGATTGCACCTCATTAATTTTATATAGGATGTCTCCAATCAATCATAGTAGTTGTTGTCATTAAATGAAATTTTACTAAACATCATTAAACAATATATATTATCAATTACTTTTAAAAAGTGTAAAGAAATGTTGATAGAAGCAATAATTAGAAAGTGTCGAGAAATTATGCACAATCTTCTTTAAATGAAAATGCTATGAAAGTATATACAATATGTAAAATATAAAACAAGTATGAACTCATAGCCATGTCCATTCCATGACATTTAACAAAAAAACACTAAGATTTTCAATAAGCAAAAGGATGGAAACTATGTTATCTTAGTTATGTTGGACTTGCACCTACAGTAAAAAGCATATAAATCATGGTTTTGCTTGTCTTTTTAAGAAAACACAACATGGACTTGTTGAATATGGAGGGATTTAATCAACTTTTTATGGGATACAAGTAAACATCATATGTACAATGAAATATTGCAAAGTAACTTCAATGAGTATAGCGATATGGTACAAGCTATTCATATATACAAGATGATCTATAACATTAACAACAACAATTAAGTTATAGGTTTGAAGGAAATTTTTTTGTTCAATGTATTAAATATTCTCTTATAAGTGTCAATATGTCTCTTTCATGGATATGGATAATGTAATCTAGCAGTGTTTTTAATTTCGAAAGAAACTTGATAGTTGGTTGCATTTGATAGAGAGGAAGGGGGGAGATGGTAGAAATCTAGTTTCTATGTCATGCATAACCTCTTGCTATTCTTGTATTTATTGAGAATAGTTACACGAGTAAGAAAGCTATTGCATATAGATATTTATTGGTAAAAATTAAAGAAATGAATAGCAAAACTATTCAATTATTTTCATGACAAAACTAAGTATTTAATAAAAGATCAAGACAATCTACTTCTATGAACTAAGAATGTATAGTATGTTGCATAAGTCATCCATTCACTTAATAATAATGATATAGTGATAGACATAAATATATAAAATGTAATTTAAAGCAATCAATCAAAAAGTGGAATAAATTAGAATGTAAGTATATTAGATAGATGGGTATATTCAAAAATAAATTGCTTATAAAAAAATAACCATGATGTGAAATGTCGTGAAATTGCTTGTAAGTGTATAAAATATGTTATGTTCCGATATTTTTATATTATTTATGAGGTTACTAATTACAAAACAAAGAGTCTTTTGAAAAAATATGGAACTAATATTGAGTACAAAGTAGAAGATAGGAGTTCATGTTAGTCATGGGAAAATATGTACAACTAGGAGTAGATGGATTCAAAACTCTTTGTTGGCAAAGTTTTTGACGTAAGCAAGGATTTATCTACTATCTATGCTTGAAATAGAGTATATATTGTAAAAGCAACACGTTGCAAAGTAGGTTTGTAAAATGTTTTTGAAACCAGAAAGATAAAAACTAAACAATTTTCAAATTGAAATTTATTCGAGAGCATTTCCTTTTTTTCACACACATTAATGATAGTTATTCAAAACTAGGTTTTTAGTTAATAAGAACGATTTATAAGGTAAAATACAACACAAACATATATATCTTAAGTAGAATTCCATTTCATTGTATTAATTATCATTTAAATACTCTTGAATCTTTGTCCATTTAATTCTATAAATGTTGAGTAGAAAAACAACCTACTAGAGAAAACAACTCAACTCATTAATAGTCCTTAACAAAACAACCTGGTAAAGAAAAAAAATCAACTAGTAAATAGTCCTTGACAAAACAACTCCAACTCACAAAATTGTTCTAAGTTAGATATACCATATTTAAAGGGGAGAGGGATGTCATGCATATCACTCTGCAAACTTATCCAAGCATCATGGTCTACATGGTAGGTACTTTTAAACAATTTCAATTGCACCATAAACATTATTTTAATAAATATGTAAACTTATTTATTGTGGTCACATAGAAATTTTATTGGTCAATATGAAACAAAGTAATAAATTCCTTAAAAGGAAAGTAAAGATATAATGTTTATGGAAATAATTTATGCATTAAAGGTTCAGAGTGGTGTTATTATACAAACCCCAAAGCAACTCGTCAAAATATATACATATATATGAATTCTAAAAAAGATTAATCTATTATGGTTAATTAAATTAATTGCAAGTTATACGCATGCACACACCCCATAGTAAAATAGGAGAATATTAACTCTAACATCAAGAATAATCAAGTTACAAGACACCCTATCAATATCCTAAATAGAAGAGTCATGATATTAACCAAGAAACATATCGACATTGCTTTGAAAAAACATAATATTTTGCATACATTCCAAAGAATCTCAATCCAATTTGGTATCAAACTAAAAGCCATCCCTAGTCTCAAAATTCTATCTCCTTTAGAATAACTTCCTCTTACATGTTCCCTTATATCCTTGGTATATCATCCCTACACCAACTTGAATCATAAGGATGCACACACTTACAAGCATGCTCAATGCCAAAAGGGATCGAAGGACCACTTGAGCAATGTTATCCCATTGAGGACTATGGGGATTTTGTTATACACATGTTTGTCCTAACCATTATGGATTCTTATAAATGAGATGATATAAATGTAGTCATGACACTTCATTTATTTTCTAATTAAACAAATAATATCTTGCAATAAGTAAGTAATCATGATGGTCCAGAGGCCCATACATTTAGCAACCATGCTTTAATATGAAGATGTAGGCGCTCTTTTTGGATTACCTATAAAAGACATGTGAAATCTAAAATATATATAGGTGCATATTTCTAGTTTATTTTTCATGACAAACAACCAACACTTAAGGAAGGATGTCTACATGTTAAGTTGACAAATTGATCTATAACACAGTCAACCCACAGTCTATCTTACATACGACCCTACAAGAAACATGCATGGCTTAAGGCTCTTTCTCACCTAGACTTAAGCTCTAGGGAAACTCAAGTGAAATAATGTCCCTTAGCTATCATAACTCTTCCTTATTGTAACACACTTATTTCTCCAAAATATCAACAACCCTTCATTTAGATAGTCAATAATACACTCATCAACTAGTGTGTCACTCGTGATATCTTTTATCATAACACCTGAAACCCAATCATTAGCTCACAATCACACATATATCTCCAAACACTCTAGTTGATCAACCCCTCATGAGGAAATATCTCGACAATACTAACCATAACTACTACAAATACAAGGTGTGTTACCTAGCTTTTCTCTATATGAAATAATTAGCATCGTCCTTATTGATGATGACGATAAAAACCTATGCTTGTTGGGATTTGAAACTAAGAATGGGATGTATGCTTAATAGAATATCCACTAAGAACTCAAAAAATATCTAAAATGTCCTTGATGACAACAATGAGTTTTATTTAAAAATACATAAGATGGCATATTTTTGACAAAAGCCCTAGTTAACTCTAAGTGTATATTGTACCTCCACTAACAACAAACTAAATCATAATTATAAGAAGTAAAACCATATCAATTTGATATAAAACTTACCTCTTTAACTCAACGTCCGTCAGTTGTAAAGTAATAATGTTTCGAGCATGAGGGTGTACATAATTTTTCATTTTTTGTTTTCAAACTATTCATCTCGCGATAAACTATCGCTATCACTTTGACGTTCAAACAAATTATATCAAAAGTGATTAAAAAATTTCATTATAGAGACGAGAGAAATCCAATTTATACGAAGATTATGGTCAAAAGCTAAGTTGCCAAACTAATTGTACTAGGTGGGACAATAAACTCCAAGGTCAAAAGCTAAGCCCGTTAGGAGAATAAGGTACTAAGATTTATTATGGTCAAAAGCTAAGGTCGCTATGAGAATAATTGTACAAGTGGGTGGGAGAATAAACTATAAAGTCATGGTTGCACTAGGACAATAAATTCCCCATCATGTTTGCGTTTCTCTATACACAAGAAAAGGAAACATGTTCTACTAACAATGTACAAGACTTGACAAATGAATAATAGTGCTTACATTATTTAAAATACCACGTAAAAATAAATCTTTCATCACACATAGTGTTAGGGTAGAAGTTATATATAAAACTATAAAGAAAACAAAAAGTAAATGTAAAAAAATAAAATATTTATTATAATCTTTAATTTGTTAAATAATTATGTTGAAGTTTAAAAATTTATAATACTACATTTAAACCTTCTTTCAATATCAAAAGATTAATAATTACAACTATAATTAAAAAGCTCATATTTACTTTTATGTAAACCTTCTACATCTACAAATGACATTTAAAATAATACAAAGATTTAATTTTAACATGTGATAGGTAAATATTTACCAATAGACGACACTCTAACTTTTTTTTTTTTTTTTCAGAGGAAATCTCCACGGAAAACCCAGCAATACTTCCTCACATTAGTGGATGGTAGAGGTGGTAAACCGCCGACCATCCTCACAGATGGCCTAACCCCGAAGGACTCAAGGCTCGAACCCGTGACCTCTCCCCGTACCGAGAGAGTGTGCGCACGTCTTACCAATTGAGCTAACCCTTGGGGCTAGACGACACTCTAACTTAGTAAATAATGTACAATCATTCAACCATGTCCATAGCGAAATTACACTTAGTTAATAGTGTAAATCATTCAACCAAGTCCATCACGAAATTCCACAAACAAGATTCGAACTTACTTCTTGAAAAGCTTGAAGGTAATGCATAAATCACTATTTTACCAATTCCAAGAAAAAAATCCTATCATGTTTAGAAGAAAGAGGTTGCTTTGTTTAGTGTGCTTTGTCATTTATAAAATTTGGAATAGCATACCATTGGAATGTAATTATAAATATTACATGGTTACTATGGGATCTTCACTTAGTGAAACCATGTCATAGCGCCTTCATTCATGGAATATTAAAGAATACCCCTAATTTCACTAGATATTGATAATTACTTACAAAAATCCTTTTATTCACCCTCCCCAATACTTATTTCCAATTAAAAAAACCCATATTTTTACTAGAAAAGCATTTTATACCTCCCTCCAATACCTATAAACTCGCCATACCGTATTCCCCGCCCCCCAATTCTTACAATATATTGACCTAATTTTTCACAATTAAAAAACCCCCTTTATGAATGAACGAGATAAGATATTGCTCAACAAGGTGGATCCCCCTTGATGGTAACCATCTTGTGTTCACCTTTGTTCTTCAAATCTAGATAATTTCTTTAGTCGCGTATTATAAAGACTAAATTATATATATCTATAAGTTACCCTTCAACTTCAAATTTTAATATGGATAATACTTTTAAAATATTAGGTACTACTTCAGTGGGCCTAATGGTTAAGAATATGTGTTTCCTCTTAAGATATCACAAGTTGAAATTTGGAGGGGTGTACACCTTTGTAGACTTTAGCTGTCAAATCACTGCATAGAAAATACCTCTTGTCCCACAAACAAAGGGGTCCCATACACTAATTTGGTGTCTAGTGACTTGAAAATATATTATTATTTTTGTTTCTATTGTTATATCTTTATTTTATTATTAAATTAGTCATAAAGTATCCCCATTAGAGCCACCAATCCTATCAAATCCTGAACAGCTAACATAAAATGACTATCTCTACATAGCTTGACCTAATATGATCTTGTTTTGAACCAATTACTAGATTTTTTTAAAATATTACATGTAAGAAGGATTGCATGTAGATATCGGAAGGACAAGTTTGGGTGGAAATACTTTCAATGAATCAATGGTGGAATCTTTCTTAGTCAATGTCAAATATTTGTTGATCCTTTTCATCTAGGAAAAATATTTGTGGGCATCAAGGTCAATGCTTTACTCATTGTTGTGGTGTTGAAGGCATCAAAACACAAAATTGTAACTTATTGTAGCTTATGTGTGGAAGGAATCGATGCACATGGACATGAGCTATGTTGGTGATAGTGATAGTGGGATAAAACCATTTTCCTTAAACTAATTAGTAACCCTCTTAGCCTCATCCAATCTATGTTCCTTATCAAACCCATCAATACTCAAAATAAAAGTTGCAATGTTAGGCTACTAACCTTGGTTAAATATTTCAAGGTTGTAACCAATGGCTTCCTCCATCATTTTATCTTTTCCCAAAATATAACTAAAAACATAGTAGCTAAAAGAATTTGATGTGATGCCATTGTTCTTCATTTTTTTGAATATTCTCTTGGCAGAATCAAGCTTCATTTCCCTACAAAAACCTTTAATGATGACCATGTTGAAATTCACATTGCCCATCATATTCTCTCCATTTAGGGATTCATATGTCCCTTGCTTCCCCTACAACTTGTCACCCAAAGAGGTGTTGAGATTTATTGAGTGGAAAGAAAATAAAACAAGGGTTGGATGATTAGAGGATAACTATGAGGATGGTGTTGAGGGGAGACATTATTAATTTTTCAAATGCACAATGTCTCCACTCCCTATCTATGACATGTTTTCCTTTTATGGGTTGATTGGGTTTGGAAAGGTATCAACAATCCAATTCTTACTCAAGTGCTTTGAGATTGGGATGAAATGTTTACAAACATTTTATCCCGGGGATTAACCCAACCAATTGTCCTTATTATCCCTAAGGTTTGCATTGGACTGCCACAGGGAAAAGCTAGGGAACTTGGAAAATAAAATTGAATGCATCTTGGTTATTTCTAAATGGTTGAGTAAAGGTAAGCCAAGGAGGCCCGAGGGTTTAAGTATAGTATGGAAACAAACATATGACATAAGGAGCTATGAACTCACAAGTTCATAATAATGAACTTAATGTGTAACAAAGTATAACAATAGAAGAGAAGATAAATACATAAAATAAACAAGGTACAACTTTCATGCATTCATATCTCATCCACCATATAGCAACGTTATATCTAGGAGGCTAAAAGAAAATATAGCACAATTTACAAGCAATACACACATACGTTGTATATGCTATTCCTTCTACAATTTGTAGTTATCCAGTGCATTCACAACTTTGTTATCAATAAATAAATAGTAATAAACAAGCAAGACGGCACAAAAAGTTCATAATTTATATAATTCTCAGACGTTCATAGAAAAAAAATGTTTGCTTACAAAACACAAGACCTTCAATGGCATCCAAAAATTGAACCCCTGACTTCCTATAGGAAAAACAACCCAACTTACATTACAAATAATAGAATTTATAGAGATTACAAGACCCAGACTATTACCGTCTTTTGAGGATCGAATCCAATCCATAAGTAAACTAAAAATAACTTTATATTTGTTACAAATAATCTAGGACTATTGAATCAATCTCTTTTTAATTTGACAATGATGATTAAATCAAATAATCTAATTTTTATGCTTCTACAGAAATGATTAACCTTCTTATTTGACAAATTCTGCCATCCATAACCTTGAAGCTTAAATTTTATTTGAGGATGCTGATTAAATCTCTGAAAATATGCAAATGATGAGATCAATCCTCTAACTATTGTTTATCGATCTTAAAATATTGGATATTCACCTTTAAATATAGATTTGATCCCCTTTGAATATTGGAATTGGATTGAATAAATAATAAATTTATGACTCAAAATAAACTCTTCCTTAAAAATCTCTGCCACTAAATCTACCTTTGTTTTAATCAAATACTTAATAGATATGATCTATTAGTGTTCTAGATTTAGAAATAATTTGATGAAGATATCGACTCCTCAATTTTATTAGATGCAATGATTAAGGGAGATGTATAAGCCAAACTAATTGTGTGTCCTTTCAAATTCTTAACTGGGCATAATTTTAGGAAATTAAATCACATGAATTCTTGGAAAATAGGCTTCAAAGTGCCACCCATAACTCTCAACTTGCGATTCCTGTGTAGAAAATGAGAGAGTCTTTTGTAATTTGGCCCGTTCTTAAAAAAAACGATGTATTTTTTTTTCAAATTCAGCTCCTTTTGTTTGAAAAAAGTTCCTTAATTCAATGACTAAAATAGTCACCTAGTTCCTTTTTTTTTCAAATTCAGCTCCTTTTGTTTGAAAAAAGTTCCTTAATTCAATGACTAAAATAGTCACCTACATGCAGTTCTGCAGCATGTTGTCACCTATAGGTAGTTCTGTAGTAGAGCTACAAAATTGTTTTGCAATGGATCTACATAACTATTCTGCAACATATCTTGGTGTTGGTTGTGGAGCCTGATCTTCCAGATCCAGATATATTATTCAGTTGTGTTTGTCCCCTAGGTGTACTGTACACTCATTTCCCCTTCCTTGGGGTTGGGATGTGTGTTGGCCAATAGTTTTGCGGACCCATGGTATTGGGTTAACCGTAGTATTTTCCCATGGTATTTCTCCTATAAAAGAAAGCATTGTAACACGACTGAGTATGGTATTATTTTATATTGGAAGAGAGACTATGAGAGCATGAAGAGGAAGTGCAGTGGTTTTGTTGCAAGTTGTATCCCTTCATCTTTCTGGACTGTAATAAAAGGACTAGAAATTTCTTTATGGACGTAGCCCATCGTTTGGGTAAACCACGTTATATCTGTGTCTCTCTGTAATGTGTTTAATGTGTTTTGCATCTTGTTTAATGATTTAACTGTATATGTGTTATTGCTCCGCGGTCTTGTTTTCTAACACTCGGCTGTAACAATTCTATCCTTAGTGCTAGTTTCCTTTCTTCAAATGTTGAGGTATGGACATAAAAGTAACACCTGCAAGACTAATCAAGACATCAATGCAAACTTTTTGTCAACTCAACATGTTTAACTAACTAATCATCAAATTGAAAATAGAAATAATAAAGAAAACATAAAATTTATGCAATAGAACTTCAAGAGTAGATGCTTGTATTATAAAAAACTCCTTAGGACAGTTTAGCATAGATTTAAATGTAAAAGGTCTCAAGTTCTTAAAATTAGACAATCTTAGGTGTAGACCTAGTAACTAACACTAGATCCTACTTAGGATGGCATCCTCCCTACGAGGTTCCAAGAATCGTAGAACACATTCCTTCATCCAAGTTTCCTCTGAATCCTGCAACATAAAAATATGCTCTGCTCACTGAAAACAAACCACTATCTTCAAACTGATTTGCAAGCTAATGATAAACTACAACAATGCATTCTTCATTGGACTATGGATTCTTATTATCAATATACTGCAAACAAAACCAACCAAAAAACAAATGCTTGAGTATCGAGCATATTTATGTACATTTGTACTTCAACCATGTGAACTTTTCTTGATCATGTGTAGCTCCATTTCCAATGAAACCATGCAATCATTCGACTAATAAAATGGATTTCTTGAATGCAACCAAAAAAAGAATATAAGATTTGCAACAAAACTTTTATTGGCAATTCATACTTACAACAACAAATTGGTTGCATGCCAAAATATGCAACTTTAGGGACCCCTTGAAGAACTATATCCATCCACAAAACCACTAGATCATGAAACTCACAACTGAAGTTCAACTAATCTGAAAGATAAATTAGTTTCTATATAAAATATACTCCACTAGTCAAACTACACTCCACTTTTTCTGCTAAAAAGAGTGCATTAATATCATTTTCTTTATGATAGTGAAAAACAACATCTTGGATAGGCTCATTTTCTTTATCTACTTCATAAAGGTTAGGAGAAACAAATTATTCTATTTCTGATTGAAGAATAAGAGATTCACCAATTTTCAAAGATTATTTATCCATATATGCCAGAAAAGAGGACAATGATGGTTGATCTTGTAGGCCCCCTTCATTTTCAGCTGCTACAATTGATTTTAACTCAATTGCATTTCCTTCATTTCTTTCCCATTCATCAAATTCATAATTTCTATAGACAGGTTCATTTCTACAAACGGTAATATGGGTGGATATAGAAATATGCTCTACTAAAACATCTGCATACTCATCATAAACACCTTCTTTTATTCAGATTAATGTACAAACCTGCACTTCTTCATCTGAGTTTTCAAACATAAAGGTGGAACTTCATAAACATTTAGGGCTATATTTTTATTTGATTCAATATCAAATGAATTCCCATCCCTTCTATCATCATTACCATCATTAAAATCAGCATAAGCAACTTTCTCTTGTGTAGAAGGATGAAAAGAATATTCAAGTATAGTGGATTTTGCATCTCTACTTCCAACAACAATTTATTTTTCATGCAAAAACATCATTTGGATAGCCAGGAATTGCAAAGGAATCAAATGGAGAAAATATATGACCTATAACAAAAACAAAATCTGTTAACATTGAAAAAATATAGAGTTTCTTCTATATTCTTCAAATATGGAGTCACCAAGTGAGTGATCTAGAGTCACATTATGTGTCTAATCTTTTCTCACCATCAAAGTCAAATCTTAGTAAAATTAATTTCCTAGGGAATATAACTTTGTTACTTCGTCCCAGAAAATGATGCCAAAAAATGTTATCCCTAAGGTCTGCACTAGATTGCTACAAGGAAAATCTAGGGAACTTAGAAAGGAAAATTGAATACATTTTGGTTATTTATGAATTGTTGAGTAAAGGTAAGCCAAGGAGGGTCTATGTATAGTATGGAAACAATACATATGAAAGAAGGAGCTATCAAAATCAAAGGTTTTGAATTATGGATTGAATGTGTAATAAAGTATAATAATAGAACTGAAGATAAATGCATACAAGAAATAAGCTACAACTTTCATGCATTCATATCTCATTCACCATATAACAATGTTATATATAGGAGGCTAAAAGAAAACATAGAAAAATTTATAGGAAATAAACATACAACATATATGCTATTAGTTCTGCAACTTGTAGTTATGCAGTGCCTTCACAACTCAATTATCAATAAATAACCAGTAATAAACACGCAAGATGGTACAAAAATTTCACAATTCGTATATTCTCATATGTTTGATGAAAATTGAAAAGTTTTCTTACAAAACACAAGACATCCAATGGCATCCAAATATTGAACGCCTAACTTCCCATAAGAATAAAAACCCCACTTACATTAGAAATAACATATTTATAGAGATTACAAGACGCAAACTATTACCATCTTTTTGGGATTAAATCCAATCCGTAAGTAAAATAAAAACAACAAGTTTATATTTGTTGCAAAGAATTTGGGACTGGTGAATTGATCTTTTTTAAATTTGGCAATGATTATTAAATCAAATAATATAATTTGCATGCTTCTCCAAAAATGATTGACCTTCTTAGTTGACACATTCTTCCATCTGTAACTTTGAAAGCTTAAATGTTAATTGAGGATGTTAATTAAATCTCTGAAAATATTAATTGAGGATGTTAATTAAATCTCTGAAAATATGAATGATGAGATCAATCCTTTGACGCAAACACCTCATGAAAGTCACTGGAAAGCATAAAAAAAAATACTTTGATATATTCGAGGTACAATTCAGTTTGGGATTCATTATAGTACAGGGGTGAAACCTTTTTTGGTTGGTTTCACTGATTCAGATTGGGCCAGTGATCCTAATGACCGAAAGTCTACTGCAGGTTATGTTTTCAATCTAGGATCTGGACCTGTCACTTGGGCTTGTAAGAAACAATAAGCTCTTGCTCTTTCTTCAACAAAAGCAAAATATTGAGCCATAGTTAATGCCAATCAGGAAGCTTTATGGATTTGATAGATCCTTTCAAAGTTTGGATTCGAGCAGCAACAACCTACTCCACTTTGGTGTGACAATAAAAGTGCCATCAAGCTTGCCAAATATCCAGTTCTACATCAACATAACAATCACATTGAGCTACACATGCACTTCATCAGAAATCTTGTTCATGATCGTGTTCTTGAAATGCTCTACTTCCCTATAGATGATCAAGTTGTAGACATCTTCACCAAGTCTCTTACAGAAGCAAAGTTTTCCAAACTTCGATCTATGTTAGGAGTTCAAGAATGTGTCCTTAAGGGGGGATAGGCTCTAATGCCCCTTCCTTCTCCTAATAGTGTCACTTTTGTAAATCCTTCTATCCTATCCCAAGTTGTTCTTAAGAGCATATGTTAGGATATTTAGACTCTTAGGAGTTAGTTAAGATCAACTTGTGTAATATATCCGTTAGGTAAAGTGTGTTTCTTTAGTATGCATTAGTATGCATTTGTAAATATTCTAATCTGATGGTCACGATATGTTCTAGACATAAAGTGATCTGACGGTTCAACTTCTCTTAGATCATACCTACCATTGATCTATGGCTTAACACCTAATAGGTCCATGATCTCTATTTAAAGAGCATGGAGGGTCCTTGACTAGTTGATCGATTATGAGAAGCTCATGTAACTTTCTTTCTTTTGCATAATAAATTGCTCCAAGTAGCTATTTGGCTAGGGCCATGGACTGTTTCCCTCTCGATGGTTTTAACCATGTGACAAACATCGGTGTATTGATCTGTCATTCATTTGTGTGAAGTGGTTTCTCTAGGTGTTCGGTCTTTTGGAAGTACTCTGTGTACCCGAAAAACACCGCCTCACCTTCTATAATTCATCACCTTCGAGCTCACTGCCTTCTTGAGCTACATGTTTGTTGCCAAGTAGCTTGGACCACCTCCTCGAGCGTTTTTCTCTTTATGCATATACCACCTTCTATATGGAATTTTTCATATTTATGGAGCAAGTTCTATTGGAGTAGCAGCATTTGAGCTTTTGGAGCAGCGCCCATCTCCATATAAGTTAAAGCGTTTGAGCTTCTGGAGCATCCCCCATCTCCATCTGAGTTAGATCCTTGTAGTAATTTTTGCGAACCATACCATTGTGCAATCACATATTTTGTGAATTTTGTGAGCTTGTTAGCCGGAAATACACACCTCCTGTGGACAGGAGTTGGTTCCCCAGTCTAAATGGTTCATATTTAGAACAAAACATAGACATGGAATGCTAGACTCTCCCTAGATCTGGTTAATCACTTGAATGGAATTCCATGATGCTTCTCTCAAAGGCTGTCCTCGCTATCCTTGAAGCTTACTGCAGAAGAACCTGTAAAAGATGGAAGACAACAAAGAAAACATGATAGCATACAATGTAATCAACTAGATCTATGCTTGTGACCAAGGAATCAAGCAATACATACATATGAAACAGTAAAATATGGGAAATAAAAGACATTCTTTATTAATAAATGATTGGAGAGACTACAACCTTCATGCCTTGGTGTTGAAAGTTCCTTCCAATGGCTCCTTGCCTCTAACTTCACCTTGCCTCCAAAGGCTCAAGAATGATTTTGACAGAGTTTGGGTATGCAATACAATTCTTCCTCTTTTTTCCCATGGGGGGTGAGCCAGTATTTAAAGGCATGGGAGGATAGGTATGGTTGAGGATATCATGGGTGAGGTGGAGATTAGATCCTAAAAGGGAGGATCTCAAGCACCAGTTGGTCCTAAACCATAGGGATAAGGCTCCATGAAGGTCAGCTTCGAGAATCCTCTCGAAGCTTATCTTTTTTTTCCTTCAAAACTCCAGCACCGCTCCTCCAATGAAGAAAACAAGAGGTGATAAGGGCGAACCTCTTCTTGCAGTGAGGGAAGGAGTGGTGGCACCTCTCTTTGCTCATGTATCAGGAGTGGTGATGGCTCTTTGCTTCTTGGGTAACGCTTTTTGTCAATGGGGAAAGAGCGTTACCAGCTCAAAAGAGGGAAAACTGCAAGGGGTTAATTTATTCCTTCATTTCTCTAGGGAAAACTTTGAGGGTTTGGAGCAGACAAGGGGATACCTATCTCATAACATGAGGGTGATGATATTTCAGTATACTGGAGCTCCCTATCATATTTTTTATTTTAATTATAATTTCACAATATCTTTCTCACTCTAATCCATTCCTCAAACAAAACAACTGCAAAATCTACTAAGTTGGAATGCATACAGTGGATTTGAGCAAATGAGGAAAGTCATTTGAAGGGATATTGTTTTTGTACTAAATTCTTAATCAACCTAGAATTTCATATTATCATCATTAGCATTTCTAGATTCCATATCTATGAGAGGTGTCAAGTGAAGTCACAATAAAGGAGGTGGATTTCACAGTGATTCGGGTGCCACTACACGAATCCAAGAAAATTACATTCCTAGAATCATCACCTTGGATGGTAACTCAAATGACTGGAATAAATCCTGAGATACTCATATCCTCTCCACCCTTCCCTCGATCCAGATGAGGATAAATAAAATAAAGGCGACAAAATGACTATTAAGGTCTCTATTCAAAGAAAACTATTATTGTTGTTTTCCTCTTCAACCAAATGATCAAAATTTCAAGATGACGGAAATGTACTGGAAGTTGCAGAAGTTCTGACATCTACACTAATTTCTATTCATTACAATAGTTTGCAATCTGGGTTTTGCTTTTAATTGCAAAATTTTCTCTATAGTATGTATATTTTAGCATTCTTTCATTTTAGTATGTATATTTTATCATTCTTTCATTTTAGTATGTATATTTTAGCATTCTTTCATTTATATTTTTTATTTTTGGCTTGTGTGTGTTATGCTGTGCTCTAGGCCTTGCAAGATGGCCGCAATATTTTCTTCCATCTAGAAGTATCGGGGAATATCATTATGAGCAAGGGTAAGCATATTAAATTTGTTCAAAATCATCAATAAATTTCAATTTTTTATATTATAATTTGTATAGAAATAACTATATAAGGAAGAGAATCAGAAATTGCAAGATTTTGACAGAAGGGAAACAATCTAATGCTCTTTCAATCAATGGAATACATCCATTTCGAACATAACCTAATGTCATAAAAATGATAATATTTGTTATATTTCTTTAAGCATAGTTACTAATACAAAGAAAAGTAAAAATTAGTGCAACATACAGATATAATTATATATGTCGTGGAAACCATACCTTTGCAAGGTGTGCAAAATTCATGATCTATTCAGTTGCAAAGAAATATTCTCACATGGTACTAGTTGGGGTATGTAAATTATTTTATTGATGTTACTTTTTCAATTATTGAACAATTCGTTGTTGAAATACCTGCAACGACAAGCAAAAAAATGTCAATAAATTTCATGTTTTTTTAATATGACAATACACTTACTTCATCCTCAGCTCATCCTGAGTTCCATACTTGATTGGCCATTTAATAGAAAACAAATATACCACATCCATGGTAGAAAATGTATCTTTGCACCTAGATGTGCCAAATATAAATCTCGAAAGGTGGCATTACCATCATTTGTTACCACAATACTTGTTGCATACTATAATAAGCAAAAGGGTTACTTCTGATGCAATTGCTAGTTTAAACTTGAAACCAACCATAACCTGAAATTCATTTCCCCAAATACCCTTACTACATAAATTTTTCATTGATTTTATTGTTTCCGCAAGAGTTGAGATCAACACTTTTGTTAGGAGGAAAAATGTCAAAGTCATAACCCAGTCTAATAGATGACTAATCTGCAGGTTAAATCCACTCAGCGTTTCTACAAAATCTGAGTTGAGGAAATGGAAAATAGATAACATCAAGACTTTGTTTGAATTTTTTTTTCTCTGAATGAATTCATGGCTTCCAGTCACTCTGATTCAGATGCAAGTGATAACTGAATTTCACAATCCATAGTTGATTTTATATCTTTGATTATTGTTGGAGGAGGCAAGGTTAGGCTTTCGTTTTGTACATTTGATTGGTGAACGTGCAAGATAAATGGCATAAACCTACAATGTTTTCTAATAGATAAATGGGATAATTCTATGCTAAGTTAGTAAGTATCCACATGGTCCTTTTTCATTTTGCAGAAACTTGGTTCCTGCAGCTCTCCCTCAAACATCTCAGGTGAGACTTCATCTGCTCTACAGGTGTTGCTGGATGGGATAAAACTTGTCTAGGCAAGTGCTTAGGGAGATCGTGGTGTTTTTGGGTGTCGACAGAGAAGGAACCCATGTCGATTGGTTTTGTTTCAATAGGATCAGAAACAAAATTATGCCAATATAAATCCATAAATTTTCACCACTCTACATTTTATCATAATGGCCATGACCAACATGATTCCTTTCATCTATATCAACACCGGATACCTGAAAGGAGTAAGCAATTGATTCATTTATGCTTTATAAATCATCTTTCTTGTCAAATGAAATTGTGGATAATTATATGTGACATTTTTTGTTTCACATTCAATTTTCATATTTATGCACTAAATTGCATTGTACAGAGAAGCTACAGAAGCTAATGAAACCATAATCAATTTTTGGGAATGAAAGCAATATTTTCATTTCCATAAAATGATAATTCATGATAATTCATTTCCATATTCTAAAACAAACTATGAATTGAGAACTAATAATGAAATTATGGTATTCTTCTACATTACCCATATGGAACAACTTTCTGTCTAAGAGAAAAGATGCTAGTTTTATCCACCTACTACCCCCTTCCAATCCTATTGGTGTCTCGGCTCTCAAGGGAGGCCTGAGAAACTTCTCCTTCGTCATCAGCTGCTAGATATTTGGGGTGGAGAAAATATAAGTAGACTTGTTGAGACAAGCACATGCATCCAATGGGAAGCTTCAACATTCCCTAGTCAGAACCCACCATAACCTTGGAATCATATCAACAAAACCTTATGTTCAAAATTTAATTGATATTGTTTAACTGTAACTATTTGAATTTTGCATTGGAAACAATCGTTACCCAACACTAGATACAAAGCTATCTTTGTTCCTAGAATTGTAGGGATTCGTACGAAAATATATAGATAACCTTGGAAAACAAAACTCCAATGCTCAAGGGTGGACCTGATATTGTATGCACGAGTATGGATTCCACAAGCGCATAGCGCATTTGCAACCATTTCATCTCAAGCAATGAGAATAAATATGAGCTTCTTCTTGTAGGATTCATTATACAGTCGTGAAGATGTGCCCCCTGCGCCATGAAATTATCTATGTATCTCTTGTTGAATGTATGTGACAAGAGCATTGAAATGGTTGTCCATTAGCACATTCACAACCTTTACATCCTTGTGAATGATCGTAGAATTAACGAATTCATGCAAATAAGGGATCCCCTTGGCTATGCTGACCCAATCTTATAATGCTCAGTCCATGACAAGGATAGTGATTTGTTTTGATTGAAGAGATAGACAACCAAATTCTCCTTTTCCATAAAATCATAAATAAGAATTATTCTGTGACTGTCAATGCCATCACGATTTTCCAAATGCTGCAACAATTGAACATGTATAATCACACTTTGAAAGGTATCCATAGAATTACTTGAAAACACAAATTGCATGCACCATAAGAAGTGGTACCAATGCTCCATGCACCAGGAAATCAAGCATGATGGATACACAACTTGGTATATGTGGTGCTCCATAAGTAATCATGTCAAGATAACTTAATTATTTAATTATTTATAATAGCATGAAACATTTAATTAAATAATTAATTCTTATAGGTGGACACACTAAAGTTAATTAACTAAACACTTTGCCCTTCTCATTAAATAGAAAACAAAATAACATGCACACCAACACCTTTTCACACATTCTGCTATAGTTTTTTTAAGAAGCCATAAACACATGCTAGAGAGAAGTAGATTTTTCAGCATGAATAAGTTCATAATAAAAGGAAAAGCATTGTTTCTAGCTCTAATTCATATGAAGAGAACACTATGCTGGAGAAAGAAGAGGGCATTTTGACAGTCCAGGCACCCGTAGCATCGACTTTGCCACCAGTTTTGGGGACCATGTTACAAGATGTATCCTTCATTATAAAATCAACCACACTACTACATATAGCTCAAAATTCCCAAGAAAGTATTCCACAAATAAGTTAAAATTGAATTTTTTCTGGAAAAACAGTTAAAAGTTTTGGAAAAAAATGAAAATTCCCCCTACAATCGTCGCTCTAGCAACGTTATCGACCATTCATCACTATATCGAAGGACATTTTTTGCTATAGCAATGAATGGTCCATAACTTCTCTAGAGCGACAAATGCCGAAAAGAAAACTTTGTTTTTTATTTTTCTTTTTTAACAATCATTGAATTTTTGTTTTTTTCAAATTTTATCATTGTGTATTTTCATTGAAACTGTGACCCTCATTGATCTATAAATACATGTTCTTAATTCATATTTTCACAATCATTTGCTAGAGTTGCAATGATCTTTTTATTGGTTTTTCGTTCTACGATTTCAATAGTCTAGTACTGGTTTGACACATCGAATTTTTTATCTTATTCCTTTTCTAGTTTAGTTTGACTGCAATGCACTAGTTTTTTTTTTTGTTGTGCCCTTTATGTTCCAACTAGGGATTCAATTCAATGGAGAAAATGTTTATATAGTTTGGGATTTTTGTGTCAAAATGTAATTTTATAAATTGTCATTTGTGTTAAAATGTAAATTTTTAAATTTTCATTTCTGTTAAAATGTAATTTTTTAAATGGTAGTTTGTTAAAATGTTAATATCATGACCATCATCATAGATTTCAAGTACAAAATCTAATTAGATTTAACTATCCCACTCAATATAGATAACCAATGAGACCACAATGGTGTATCCTTTCAAACCTTGATAGTCATTTGACAATATCGACCTTATCATCTACATCCATAATCCCATTTGACAATCCTTTCAATTTTTGAAGGTCTACATCTATATTCATAATCTCATTTGACAATATCATTCAATATGTTGAAACCTTTTAATCTCTAGTATAATGAACATGAACAATATTACCAACCCATCAATTTCTTCTACATTAGATCCATTGGCACCATAATGTAGACTTCCTTACAATTAATAATTATAAACCAACTTAGGGATCCAATTAACCACTGATTATCCTATTGGTATTACCACTTGTCAAAATGGTGTAACAACTCCTTTCACAAATAAACTTAACCCAACATACTAAACCACTTGGAAATTTACATAGCAATTCATTACTTTATGAGGAAACACCATATCTATATTTAATACACCAACACATGAATTGAAGTAATATGTAAACCCCTAGTTTGTGACATCACTAACACAATTCCTTAGCCCTTTTTTTAAGGAAATATATAAATTCATGTTATGTAGAGTGAATAGCCATTACCCACCATACACCAATACCTATTGGAAGAGCATGTAGTAATCCAAGGGAATTAAACTTAGGTAATCCTCTACACATGATTAGGTAATCCTCTAATAACCTCTAATTTTCGGTCTCCTTTAATATATATATATATATATATATATATATATATATATATATATACTCTATTCAATTTAGTATGTTATATATTGATTAATGAGTTTTTTTTGTTCTTATAGGTTATCAAAATGTCAAATAAATATACATGGGAAGAAAACAATAGGAGGTATGCTGAGATTAAGGAAACATTGGAGGTGAAGGGTGATGAAAAGTGTTATTTCCCTTGCAATGATTGCATAGGTTTTCCAACTAGAATAGTTTTAAGAACATTAGCTCAAAAACATTGTAAGGAGAAGGGGCATGCTGAAGGGGGTATGAATATCATCCCTTGGTAAGACGTTATTCATTACATAATGTACTTCTTGTAATAGTATTGATAATGTATTCACAATATTTTTTATCATTTTAAATATGTGTTGTATATTATACACTAATGTTATTGCATTGTTTGTAAATATAAAGACAATGCCCCCAAGATGTCGACCACCAGAGAGTTATTTGCCACATAATAGTAGAAATACTACTTTACAAGATGACGAGCATGGAGATCATGCTATTGAAGATCAAGTTCTTAATGATCCTATGGACGAAAATGACGTTATTGATACTAATGGTGAAGATGAGTTAAATAGATTTCTCCAAGACACATTTGCTCCATTGGATGAGGACAACCTCCATGATATTCATGATGTTCCTCTTCTCGTGAAGTCCCAAGAACCTCTTTATGAAGGCTCAACAACCAATATTCTATCTACTATATTGTTGTTGGTGAACTTGAAGGTTTTTAATGGTTTATCAAACACTTGTTTTATATAGCTCCTAAGGTATGTAAAGTTGATTATTTTCCTCTATTTTTAGTGTTAATTAATTCGTAAATTAGGGATATGAAATATCTATGACGTGTATTGTTTACATTTCACTTTTTGTCAATGTGGCATATTGTTGGGTGAATTTATATTACCACCATCAAATAATTCACCATGCACAAATCGAGAGGCATTCTTGATTATGAAAGAAATTGGAGTGGAGTATCAATCTATTGATGCATGTCCTAATGATCATATTATATATTATGGACAGTATGCAACAGGAAAAAAATGACCACATTGTGAAATTAGTAGATATCAAACTGATCAAGTAACAAAAGAGGCCCCTCGCAAAGTTCTTCGTTATATTCCCATAATTCCACGTTTCCAACGACTATTTAGGTACCAAAGTATAGCACGGTTTATGGATTACCATGTGAAGAAGAGAAGTAAATATGGTGTTCTTCAAATGCCTACAGATGGTTCTACATTGAAGAACATTGAAGAAAAAGGGCCAATTTTTAAAGATGAACCTCGTAATGTTAGACTTTCATTTGAAGATGATGGTTTCAATCCATTTGGTGAGATTCGTTCTACTTACTTAGTGTGGCCTGTTTTCATCATAAACAATAACCTACCTTCTTGGATGACGATTAAGAGAGAGCACACAATGGTGGCAATGATTATTCTAGGTATCTTTTTGAATGTAATTATATTATTTCATAAATTTATTTGTTTAATTGTTTCATGAGAACACCTTTTATATATCTGGATGGATAACTAAATAGCAATATTGTATGTTTTTTTATCAATTAGGTAAGTACCAAGTTAAAGATATGAATGTATATATTCATCCTCTTATCGATGAGCTATTGAAGTTGTTATATTTTTTATGGTTATACAATATCTAACAACATGTATCATAATAAAATCATAACCATAAGCAAAGGATTACTGAAAGAAAGAAAAATGCAGCAACACAAGAGAACACAAATATTTTCCTTGGGGGGAAACCACAAGGGATAAAACCCCACAAAACTTCCTCAGTATAGAATTCGACCATGATAGTGTAAAACCCCAACAACAAGAATATTTTCTCATCTTCCACAATATACTCTTTCTCTTTCTTTCTCTCTAGTGCAATACTTGAGTGCGTGATATATTCTAATGAGAGAGGAACCTCACCTATTTATATTCATTAGGTGAGTGTCTCAAATAACTAACTAGGTCATCTAGGTTCCCTAATTAGGGTCAACCTACCTTGGTAGACTCAAAATACATTTTATATATTACTTCTCTGAGTACTTTTGCCCCAACTTACAATGGAGGGTTTACCTCATGACTTTTACATGATCAATTACATCAAGGACATCTCCGAATGGAGGAATATCATCTCCAAAGGAGAATACAACAAAAGTACAATAGAATATCTTCCGAAGTTACAATATTTTAACACTCCCTCTTAACTAGGAAGGTATTCTACATCAACAACCATCATTATAACTATACAACTGACTGGTGAATCTTTATATGTCATAGGATGTTTTGGAACATCATCATACATCTTCATCATTGATCTTAGCTGGATCATATTCTGTAATATCAATATGTAAATACTAAATCATCTTTTGTACGTGCTAAATAATATACTATCATCATCATCTTCTAGATCATCTTCTATAGTATTAGTATGTGGATACTGAATCATCTAAATCATTTTCTACAACATTCGTATGTAAATGTTGAATCATCTTCTGTCACGTCAGTATATGAATACTGAATCATCTTCTGAATACTGAACCTTCTTTTGTAACTTCATTATGTGAATACTAAATCATCTTCTTCCATATTAGTCTATGAATACTGAATCATATTTTGAACTTTCTTCTATAACATCAGTATGTGAATACTGAATCTTCTTCTGTCACATCCGTATGTGAATATTGAATATTCTTTTTCCACATCAGTATGTGAATACTGAATATTCTTCTAAATAACTTACTTTCTAGCATCATTGTGTAATTGCTGAATCATCATCGGTAACATCATCATCCTCTACGTCTTCAGTATGTGAATACTGAAATATCATCATCTGTATCTCCAGTATGTGAATACAGAAAGCATCATCATATGCATCATTAGTATAATCATTTGTATCTTCAGTATGGGAATACTGAAACATCATCATCTATATCTTCAACATAGAAATATTGAATCACCATCATCTGTATCTTTAGTGCGTAAGTTGTTAGGGTTAACCTTGACTTGAGATCGAGTCAAAGGTGGTTAGGTCTAGCACATGGTTTGGGCACATGGTTTGTTGTAGCCCATGGTATTGTCTCATGGTATTGCATGTGTTAACCTTGACTCAGGATTGAGTCAAAGGTGGTTAGGTCTAGCACGTGGTTTGGGCACATGGTTTGTTGTAGCCCATGGTATTGTCCCATGGTATTGCATGTGATTAAGCCTTTATAAGGCTTGAGGAGGCTCCATTGTAATTGTACTAGAAGAGAGACTGTGAGAGCGTGAAGAGGAAGTGCAGCGGTTTTGCTGCAGGGTGTATCCATTCATCTTTCTGGACTGCAATAAAAGGATTGGCAAATTTCTTTGTGGACATAGCCCATCATTTGGGTGAACCACGTTATATTTGTGTCTCTCTGTACTGTTTTAATTTTTTTTGCATCTTGTTTATTTATTTAACTGTATATCTTGTTATTGCTCTGTGGTCCTATTTTCTAACAATTGGTATCAGAGCCAAAAGGTCTATTTGGCTTGTAAACTCATTGGAAAGAAGGGTTCCTGGTTCGAGTGGGAGCAATGGCAGAAGAAGGAAAGTTTAGGGTTGATAAATTTAATGGCCAAAACTATCGGTTATGGAATATGTAAATGGAGGACTATCTGTACCTGTCGTTGGGAGGAAAAGCAAAACAACTAGCGGCTATGAAGGATGAAGAATGGGAGGTTCTTAATAGAAAGGCACTAGGAACAATACGGCTGTGCCTAGTTTCGTCAGTGGCCTTCAATATTTCGAAAGAAATAACAACAGAGGGTGTCATGAGTGCATTGAGTAAGCTCTACGAAAAACCCTCAGCTTCTAACAAGGTATTTTTAATGAAGCGTTTATTTAATATGAAGATGTCAGAAAGTGGATCTGTTGTTGACCATTTAAATGAGTTTAATACACTTACCAGTCAATTAAGTTCTGTAAAAGTGAACTTTGATGATGAGGTTAGGGCTCTTCTAATCTTGTGCTCATTGCTAGAAAGCTGGAATAGCTTGGTCATGGCTGTAAGTAACTCTGTCCCTAGTTCAAATACTCTTAAGTTTGATGATGTTGTTAGTGTTATTCTTAGCGAGGAAATGCGAAGGAAAAGCACAGGTGAGACATCAGGTAATGCATTGACCATGGAGAGCAGAGGGAGACAAAACGAGAGAGGAAGGATCCCAGGAAATCGCGACAAGTATAAAAAGGGAAGTTCCAAGTCCAGATTCAGAAAAATAGAATGTTGGAACTGCGGTAAGAAAGGACATCTAAAGAAAGACTGCAGAGCACCAAAGAAGAAAGGTGAGAGGCAGCAGGTGATGTGTTACAAGATGCTTTGATTCTTGCATTATATAATAGTAGTGATTACTGGGTAGTAGATTCAGGGGCTTCATGTCATGCTACACCCCATAGGAAATTCTTTTATGATTATGTTCAAGGTGATTTTGGGCATGTGTTATTGGGGGATGATGAACCATGTAAAATTGTTGGAAAGGGTAAGGTACGGATCAAACTAAATAATGGAAATGACTAGTTTCTAAAGGTTGTAAGGCACATTCCTGCTATTAAAAGAAATCTGATCTCAACAGGGCAGTTGGGACATGGCGGTTGTTTGTCTACATTTGGAGAAACGTGGTGGAAGGTTACTAAAGGATCAATGGTAATTGCAAAAGGAGATAAGATAGGTACGTTATATTTATGTCCTCATAACACTGACTATTCTATTTCTGTAGCTTCTACAGAAACAGGTGCAGCGTTATGGCATCATAGGCTTGGCCACATGAGTGAGAAGGGGATGCATATTCTCCACTCAAGGAAACTACTTCCAGATCTGAAGCAGGTAAGTTTGGAATTTTGTGAGAACTGTGTTTATGGAAAACAGAAGAGAGTTAGATTTCTTAGGGTTGGGTAACAAAAGAAGAGTGAAAAGTTAGAGCTTGTCCATACAGATGTATGGGGACCAGCTCATGTACAATCTCTTGGTGGCTCTCATTATTATGTTACTTTTATTGATGATGCAACTAGAAAAACTTGGGTTTATTGCATTAGACAGAAATCTGATGTGTTTGATACTTTTAAGAAGTGGAAAGCTTTGGCTGAGAATGAGACAGGAAAAAGGTTGAAATGTCTCAGATCTGATAATGGAGGCGAATACTGCAGCAAGGAGTTTGACAGTTACTATTCACACAATGGGATTGATAGAGAGAAGACAGTCCCTGGAACACCCCAAGAAAATGGAGTGTCAGAAAGGATGAAAAGAATGATCATGGAGCATGCAAGGTGTAGAGATTGCATGCAGGGTTTCCCTTACAGTTTTGGGTTGACGTTGTAAACACTTCTATTTATTTAATAAGCAGAGGGCCTTCAAGTGCTTTGGATGGTGGAAGTCCAGAGGAGGCATGGACAGGTAAACAGGTAAAATACTCTTTTTTGAGAACTTTTGGTTGTGAAGCATTTGTCCATATTGATAAAGATGATAGAACAAAGCTTGAAGCTAAATCCAAGAAATGTACCTTTATTGGATACGGGGTTGATGATTTTGGTTATCGCTTATGGGATCTTAAAAATCACAAAATCATTAGGAGTAGAGATGTAGTATTCAATGAAAAGGTAATGTACAAAGATCAGTTGCAGGGAAAGAAAGAAGAAAAGGAAAACACAGAGTACACAGTGCTTGATGAAATCAAAGAAAATGAAGTTCCAAAAGCACCAGAAAATCAAGAGCAGCAGTAGGTACCTGAAACTCCTGCAATTGTAAGAAGGTCTACCAGGTTAAGTAGACCCCCTAAACAATTCTCTCCTTCACTGTATTATTTATTGATGACTAATTCTGGTGAGCCAAAATGTTTTGAAGAAGCAATGAAGGTAGAAACTGGAAAGAAGTGGGAGCAAGGCATGGATGAGGAGATGGACTCATTGGTAAGAAACCAGACTTGGGATCTGGTTAAGTTTCCTGCAGGAAAAAGGGTATTGCAGAATAAATGGGTTTACAGGTTGAAGGAAGAATATGGAGGAAAGAAGTGGTACAAGGCTAGACTTGTTGTAAAGGGGTTTGCACAAAAGAAAGGTATAGACTTTGATGAAATATTTTCTCCTGTTGTTAAAATGACTTCAATTAGAACTATTTTAAGTCTAGTGGCAGTAGAAGATTTGCATCTTGAACAATTAGATGTAAAAACAGCCTTTCTCCATGGGGATTTGGAGGAAGAGATTTATATGCAACGACCATAAGGGTATGAGGTCAAAGGGAACGAGAATTTGGTTTGAAGGTTGAAGAAAAGCCTATATGGCATGAAGCAAGCTCCAAGGCAGTGGTATTTAAAATTTGATAATTTTATGACAGAACAAGGTTATGATAGATGTCATTCTGACCACTGTGTTTATTTCAAGAGGCTATATAATGGAAGATATATTATCTTGTTATTGTATGTGGATGACATGCTTGTTGTAGGGTCTAACATGCAGGATATAAATGTGCTCAAAAGAAAACTAGCTCAATCATTTGTGATGAAGGATTTGGGTGCTGCAAAGCAAATCCTTGGTATGAGAATAACAAGAGACAGGAAAAATCGCAAATTGACACTGTCTCAAATTGAGTACATAGAAAAGGTGTTGCAGAGGTTCAGAATGCAGAATGCAAAACCAGTCAGGACACCTTTGAAAAGCCATTTCAAACTAAGCAAGCATATGTGTCCAGAGACACAGGAAGAGATAGATTACATGTCCAAGATTCCCTATTCATCAGCAATTGGGAGCTTGATGTATGCCATGGTGTGCACAAGACCAGATATTGCACATGCAGTGGGAGTTGTGAGTAGGTATATGAATAATCCAGGTAAATAGCATTGGAAAGTAGTACAGTGGATTCTTAGGTATTTGAGAGGTACCACTTCTCATGCATTATGTTTTGGAGGTTCAGAAACTGTTCTACAGGGATATGTTGATGCAGATATGGCTAGTGATAAAGACAGCAGGAGGAGCACCACAGGGTATGTGTTCACTGTAGGTGGAACAACAGTAAGTTGGATTTCAAAACTGTAATAGGTTTTTGCACTTTCAACAATGGAAGCAGAGTATGTTGCTGCTACAGAGGCTAGTAAGGAGATGATTTGGTTGCAGAGGTTCATGGAAGAATTGGGTAAGAAACATGAGAATAGCAGGTTGTACAGTGATAGCCAGAGTGCCATTCATCTTGCAAAGAACTCAGTCTTTCATTCAAGGACTAAACATATAGAACTCAAATACCAATTCATAATATCTGTTCTAGATGAAGAACTGTTAAAACTGGAAAAGATTCACACTAGCCAGAATCCTCCATACATGTTGACAAAGGGAGTAACCAGAGAGAAAATGAGTTCCTGTTCGGTTTCTGTTGGCCTTAAAGCATGAAGGTGAAAAGAAGAAATTTTCCAAGTCCAAGGTCTAGCAAGTGCAGCACCGGTAGAGTTGTTGTGATTAGTCATGAAAAAAAATGTAATGGAGCGGTTTGCATGTAAATGGGCATATGGCTGTAAGACTTGGTAAGGCATGCATACCCCTGGTAACTCACTGGTAAATTCGGGAGATAGAACTAGGTGATAGGGGGGTGTATGTAAGATTCCTCAGTAAATAATTGAGGGGAGTTGGTGATTACTCCAAGTCAAGTTTAAAGGGGGGATTGTTAGGGTTAACCTTGACTTGAGATCGAGTCAAAGGTGGTTAGGTATAGCACATGGTTTGGGCACATGGTTTGTTGTAGCCCATGGTATTTTCCCATGGTATTGCATGTGTTAACCTTGACTCGGGATTGAGTCAAAGGTGGTTAGGTCTAGCACATGGTTTGGGCACATGGTTTGTTGTAGCCCATGGTATTTTCCCATGGTATTGCATGTGATTAATCCTTTATAAGGCTTGAGGAGGATCCATTGTAATTGTACTGGATGTGGGAATTGTATTGTACTGGAAGAGAGACTGTGAGAGCGTGAAGAGGAAGTGCAGCGGTTTTGCTGCAGGGTGTATCCCTTCATCTTTCTGGACTGCAATAAAAGGACTGGAAAATTTCTTTATGGACGTAGCCCATCGTTTGGGTGAACCATGCTATATCTGTGTCTCTCTATACTATTTTAATTTGTTTTGCATCTTGTTTATTGATTTAACTGTCTATCTTGTTATTACTCTGCGGTCCTATTTTCTAACATAAGTATTGAAACATCATCATCTGTATCTTCAGTATGGGAATACTGAAACATCATCATCTATATCTTTAGTATAGAAATACTGAAACATCATCATTAACATCAATAGTACATAGTATAGCATGTTAGCACTAAAAAATGAATCATCTATAATGCTAGATCATCATCTGCATTACCAACATAGAGATGCTGGGACAACATCATCACCATCAACATACAAATGTTGAAACAAACTCATCATCATCAACACAAAGTGTTGTGACTTCAACCACATCAACATTATCATTACAAGGTGCTAATGTTAGCTGGAATATTTCATCTCCTGCGGACATCAAGGTGTTCCACCAGTCTGAATGGTTCAGATCCAGAACAAATAGAGGATAGAGGTTGAAGACTCTCCCTAGACGCTGTAGATATCGGGAATACAAGTCTTTGATAGTTCACCTATGTACCTGCAAAAAATCTCAACACGAAACGAATCAAAGCAACCAGAATATGATCTACTAATATATGCCAGTGACTAAGGAATCTAGCAACATATATGTGAAATCACAACAGCAACATCATATGTGGGACTAAAATCAACTTGCATTAGAAATATGAAGAAGTTTACAACCAATCCTTAGTGTTGACATGCATCTCCATGAAACCAGCTCTTCATCCCCAAAATCTTCGACTCTAGCTCTCTATGCTCTCTCCAAATGATCTTGGGACAAGAATCAATCCAAAAGCATAACAATACCTTCAAATGTTCTCCCCTCAACCATGGCTATGAGCTCATATTTATAGGGCTTTAATGGATAGAGATGGTTGAGAAATTAGTGGGTGAGGTGGCCTCTAAGATCCTAAGATGAGGGATCTCAAGCTCAACCAACCCACAACAGTAGGGATAAGGCAATACACTAGGTTTATCATCTGGAAGCCTTGAGAAACTTCTCTTTTTCCCTTTTTACCCAGGGTACTGTGTTTCTCCTTCTATGACAAAGCGGTTCTGGTAATAACTGCTTAAGGACCAAGGGCAATGGGTGGTGGCACCACTTGTGGACAACTGATGAAAGGCGGTGCGAGCAGGGGTACCGCTCCTAGATAAAGGGGCATGTGTGGTGCTGGGAATTTGTATGACAGATTGATGAAAAACCTTTTAGTTTCCACTCCAGAAGCTAGGATTCAGGGCAAGTAGGTATGTCAAATGTCTTATCACATGATGGTGATAGGATTTTGGTATAACAGCTAATACCACAACCATATCAACATCATCAACAGAAGGTGTTGGGACCACAACCACATCAACATCATCAACACAAGGTTTTGGGACCATAACCACATGATCAACATCAATATACAAATGTTGAAGCAACATCATCATCAATATTAGTATAGAAATACTGAGCTTGCTACATAAGTAGAAGAATATTGAAACTATCAATCATCTCATCAATAAATAAATCATTAGTATGAGAATACTGAAACTGCTACATCAATATAAGAATATTGAAACTTTCAATCAATCAACAATCATCAGTATGAGAATATTGAACTTGCTACATCAGTATTGGAATACTGAAACTATCTCAGCAATCATATTAACAATCATCAGTGTGAAAACACTAAGAACATCTCAACAATCACCAATAATTAGTGTAGAAACACTAAAAGTATCTCATTCAAACATCTCAACAATCAACCATCATCAGTGTGATAACACTAAAACAATCATCTCAACAATCAGTCTCGACACTAGAACTATCATATCAACTATCAGTATAACAATACTGAAGCACACATGTCATCAATCGTCAATATAACAATACTAAAACTTTAATCAGTATAAAAATACTGAAGCATACATCTCAGTTAGTCATCAATATAAAAATACTGAATCAACCATCTCAACAATAAGCATATCAATACTGACCCATCCATTAGTATAAAAATATTGAGCTCATCAGTATAACAATACTAAACTGCACATATCAACATATCAATGCTGAACCAATCATCTCAGCAGCCATCAGTACAACAATATTGAGCTAAATAGTCATCAGTATAAAAGTGTTGAACTACACATCTCAACAATCAGCATATCAATGCTGAATCAATCATCTCAACAGCCATCAGTATAACAATATTGAGTTAAACAACCATCAGTATAAAAGTACTGAGCTAAACAGTCATTAGTATAATAATATTGAGCTACACATCTCAATAGTATAGCAATACTGTAACAACCATCTTTCCCTCTAACTATCTTGTAGCAGCATCATGGTGAGTTATCTAGTAGATCCATCCAAGAATTTTTTCTAACTTACTAACTCTTTTGATCCAAACAAGCCTAGTTAGACAAATGGATCTCCCCGAGGACCAAACAATCCTTGTCTAGATTACTAACCCTTTCAGGCCAAACAAGCCCAACCAAACATACTAATCCCCCTAGGATCAATAGGCCTTTAGTATGGCTTACTAACCCTTTCAGGCCAAACAAGCCTAGATAGATGTACCCTCCTCTAGACTATCCTACTCATCACTGCATCCTTCTTCCATCTACCATCACTCCCTCTTTCGAGAGAGGTCCTTTTGGACTACACCAAACATGTCCCGAAAGTATTCAAACTTTACATGAGCCAGAGGCTTAGTCAACACATCTTCCACTTGTTCCTTTTTAGGAACATACTTGAGCTTTACATCTCCTTTGTACAACTTGTTCTTTCACATTCTCTTTGTGTACATTCACAACTACATAGTAAATTTACAACTTGTGTCATTATTCTTTTGTGCATATGTAGCTGCATCATTCTTCTCTTGTACATCTTCAATGGTATAGTACATTCACAACTTGCATCATTCTTCTTTTGTGCATCTATAACTGCATCATTCTTCTCTTGTACATCTACAAAGGTGTTGTACATTCACAACTTGTATCATTCTTATTTTTGTGGGTGATTGCATAAAATCCTTCCTACAAATCACATAAAATTGTATGATTAGAAATTTTTTGTAACATGTGACATACATAAAGATATATGTCATATAGTCATGCAACTATTTCTGTTAATTCAACAAACATCTATATACAGTAGCTTTCTATATGTCTTTCATCTTGCCAAGACATTATTTCATAAGTAGTAATCGAACTTTGTCCAACAACATAAGCCACTTACCCAGCACCTTCATATTAGTAGTATACTAAAGATATTCTAATATGCATAATACATTTCTTGAATCTAGAAACATATCTATTTGAGAAACTAGATTTATAGGAAATGACAATTCAAATACGTATCTTTGGTTGTTTGGTAGACTCCATCTTGATCTTTGTCTTCTTGAATTGCTGGAGTCTCTACCAAATGTGTTCAACTTTATCATCTGATTCTGAGGTCATGTTCCTATATTGCTCATGATCAGAAATATTGAACAAGTCTTCTTACACCACAGATCTGTTAGTTTTTCAACATTTAAGCTAGCATTATAACAAGATCTTTTCACTGAAAGAATAACAAGCACAACATTCACATAAGCACATCACAAGAGACAAGAGACACAAAGATTTTAGGATGGGAAACCATAAATGGAGAAAACCCCTCAACTTCCTCTAAGATAGTATCA
>LPNX010898611.1:12445-56796 GCA_001517045.1 Pseudotsuga menziesii
CATCATCATCATACTCTGATATTTCGATCAGTACGCCATCATCATCATACTCTGATCTTTCGATCAGTACGCCATCATCATCATCAGCAACAACCTGCAATCCACAACTCAAAGACAAAAAATTCTTTGGATCACTTTTGGACTTAAAGTCCAGGGATGATACAATCCCACCACATTCTCGACAACCGAAGTTACCGGATTGATTACGGGAGAATCAGTCCCTATCATTTTAGGACTAAGTCCAAGGATGATGCAATCCTACCACATTCTCGAGGACTGAAGCCACTGGATCTATTATGGACAGATGTCCCAGGATGATACAATCCCTCTTCATTCTCGAAGACCAAGGTCTCCGGATCACTTTAGGGAAGGTTCCCAAGGATGATACAATCCCATCACGTTCTCGATGACCGAGGTCACCGGATCTATTATGGACAGATGTCCCGGGATGATACAATCCCTCTTCATTCTCGAGGACCAAGGTATCCGGATCACTTTAGGGAAAATTCCCATGGATGATACAATCCCACTGCAACATCACTACTCCCCCTTTCGAGGAAGGACTCTACTCGAGGAAGAGGCTTCATCGGCACATCATCATCCAAACCATCATCATCTACAACTTCAATATCTGAATACCGATATATCACCATCTGTATCTCCAGTATGTGAATACTAAAAGCATCATCATCTATATCTTCAGTATAAAAATATTGAAATCATCATCATCTCTATATTTAGTATAGAAATACAAAATCACCATCATCTATATCTACAGTATGTAAATACTAAAATATCATCTATATCTTCATTATGGGAATACTAAAATCATCATCATCTATATATTCAATATGGGGATACTGAAACATCATCATCTCTATACTAAATCACTATCATTTGCATCTACAGTATCATTATCTTCATCTTATCTTGTATGTAGAAATACCGAATTTCTACATGTTACGTGGAACACAGGGTTCTTTGGCATCACAACTTTGGTTATCATTGTTGTATCCATCTTCAGGTCAAAGAGACCTGATATCAGCTTCTGAAGCCATATGGATTCACAACTTAGTAGAGCAATCTGCTATGTATTCTGCTTCAACCGTGCTAAGAGAAACACTGAACTGTTTCCTGCTAAACCATGAACTCATAGCAGACCTCAAACAAAAGCATATACCTGATTTGTTTTTCCTGTCTAAGATACTTCCAACCCAATCTGCATCTGTCTAGCCATACAATCTATACTCATCGCTACCATCATAGTATAGACCAAAGTCTATAGTCCCTTTCAGATATCTCATCACATGTTTTGCAGCTACTAGGTGAACCCGTCTTGGTTGAACAAGATATTGACTTAAGGTGTTCACAGCAAAACAAATGTCTGGTCTGGTATTTGATAAGTACATCAATGACCCAATGATCTGTCTGTAGTGATTCACATCCACTAACTCTAATGAGTCATCAGCTAACAGCTTCAGGTTGGAGTCCATGGGTGTGGCCATGACTTTGCATTTCAACATATTGAGTCTCTTCAATATCTCTACCACATACTTTCCCTGGTTGAGAAAGTTTCCTTCTGAACTTTTCCATACTTCCAGACCTAGGAAATAATGCATTAACCCAAGGTCTTTCATCTCAAATTCTTCTGCTAGTTTCTTCTTGCTTTCCATGATATGTTTCTCATTCCTTGTCAAGAATAAGTCATCCACATATAGTAATAGAATGACAGGTACATCTTATACAACCTTGTAGGAAAGGTTAGGATCTATTTTTCTCTTGGCAAAGCCCATGCTCATCAGGAAACTATCTATTCTTCCATACCAAGCTCTGGGAGCTTGCTTCAGGCCATAGAGGGCCTTCTTCAACTTGCATACTTGATTCCTTTTGTCTTCAACTTCAAATCCTCATGACTATCCGACGTAAAACTCTTCCTCAATCATACCATTAAGGAGGGCCTGTCTTTACTTCATCATGGAAGAAACTACCATGATAGTTTTGAAGGAAGTGTACCTTGCTTCCTGGAGTAAGTGTCTCTTCAGAATTAATTCCCTCTTTCCTCTAGCCACAACTCTTACCTTACTTCTATCAGCAACATATCTTATCTTGCAAATCCATTTGGAAGATACCACATTCTTGCTTTCTGGTTTGAGTACTATATCCCAAACATCATTCTAGTATCATAACATCTTCTATGAGTTTGTCTTCTTAGGTCATCAACATATCATAGTCTTCTGGATTCAACCTTGAAGGTTGGAACCCACTTTACTCTTGGTAAAGTCTCGATCCATCACAGAGCTATCCATCATGTTGTACCATGTCGAACTCATAGATAATTTTCTGTAGTCACTCCCCCTGAAGTGGAGTATCATCTTCCCTCTTCATTCTGTATAGGTGGTTCTATGCTTGATATATACTGGTCAATAGAGTATGTCATGTCATAGTCTATTCTTTCTGGGGAGAATCATGAACCTTGCTTTGTACACTTGTTCCATCATATCGTATACATCATTCCCCATGATCAATTGTTATTCTTTGATCATAGCTTATTTCATAGCATTCTTTTCTTCATCTTGAGTTATCTCTTGTACCCATGGTGGTCTTCATCCTTCAAGGTGGATCTACCACTCTCTGAAGCTCTTTCTTCCGTCATTTTGTCTCTGACCCTGGGAGCCTTAGATTCATGTTTATTGGAGCGGATCTTGAATTGTCATCACTTGTTCTTCAGAACAAGTCTCATCCTTTGTAGGAGGTTGTTCATGACCTTTCTTGCAATTCAAATGCACCAGTTGCATGGTTAGAACTATTTCATAAAAAATATGCATAACGACAAATGCTTATGCATCATGCAATTGTTTAGTCAATACAATATTCATCCATATCTCACATAAACTTTCTAGATGCCTTCCATTTCCACCATGACATTATTGATATTGTGCAATAATCCAATATGTCAACAAAAAGGTTTGATAAGTAACAATGGAGAGTTGTATAGCACCATGAGATACTTACCCATCACATGCATATTAGTAGTCATTAATGCAAACAATCTATCATGCATAACACATCACTGAATATAATCAAATAACAAAACAATATCATGAAATGACAATTGAATACTTATCTTTATTTGTTTCATGGGTATATTCCTTCTTGAGTCTTCAGCTTCATCGTCTTCTTCAGCATCGTTTCTTATCCAAATGCTAAGGTGGATAAGAAGTTCTTCAAGAGTTGAGATCTTCATATTTCTCATTGATTGAGGAATCTTCTTTGGAAGATGAGAGATTGATCTTCAGAGACGAGCTTCTTCTTCTTCCCAAAGTCTGCTGAAAGTAATCACTTCCTTCTGGAACACATTTCTTAAATGAATGAATTCTATGATCCTAGGAGGCCATTCAAGGTGGCCATCACCACTTCTGCATTCTTCACTTCTTCTATCCCCGCTTGAAGTTGTTCTTTGATTTGAGATATCCTTATGACTGCATGGTCTCTGCATTCTGGATCTTGGTTTCTTAAGGTCATATTTTGATCTATGTTATTCCCTTCAAATAGCTTGGTCAAGGAATCAAACCTCATCGATGTATTTTAGGGAAGAAACTTGTAGAACATGTTGATTCATGATTGAATCATCAATGATCTTCTGGGATTTGACCAAGTTCCTCTTGTGAAAGGCTTCTAGCCTCATCTCCCTCTGAAACTGGAACCTCTATGCTCATGTAGGTGTCCAATCCATTTTCTTCAGAGAGATCATATACTTCTAGGCTTGGAAGTTGTCAACTTCACCAAGTCTATCATTAAGCTGATGTGATAGATCACTTTGAAATGAGAACCTCAAATGAACATAGCAAGGGATTAGATCTTACCGATTTGAGGTGTCCGTCCTGGTTCCAGAGCTAGTTGATCTAGGGTTTGTCACAAAAACCCTAATTTCAAAACTTGGAATCTTTCAGATCTAATTGGATAGACAGATATATCTCTTGAAATGGAGCTGTCCAATGTACTCCATTTCTGAAAACAGTGGAGGGAAGCTCCCGGAACAGGAAGCCCTAATTTTCCAATTTCTTCTGCAGAAATGTCTGTTACTGTTTCTGTGATATATCCAAAATTTCTACTCCTATATATCTGAAATTTTGTACTAAGGTAACCTCGCATGTCCCTGATCCACCACCATAGGTTTCATCAGAATTTGTTTCACCATTTGGGATTTATGATCCTTTTCCCAAGGTGACCTGTTACAGGACTATTCAGAACAGCGAAGTTGTACGGCATGCCACGTGTCACTGGTTCATCTTCTAAGTCGGAAATTTGGACCACCAAAATTAAAGTCCATGCCCTTTCTGTAACATCTTTAGGAATTCCATTTGGACCTCTGTATCCCAAGATATTTCAATTCTCCCCAGGTGTCCTGCTTAGGGATGAATTCTGGAAGAGGCTGGAACCCTAACTTGGAGAGAACATATCTCCTGGAATACAACGAATCTGAGGATGAATTTTGGACACAGTGTTCATCAGGATTTTATATTCGGCCCCTGAAAGTGTCAGCTCTTGATCCTTCTCCAATCTCAAAATATAGCGAATGTTCCAAAACGTAGCAGTTTTAGTATTTAGGGTTTTTCTAGCTCGGGGTCAAACTAGGGTTTGACTTTCCTGGAGATTCACCCAACCAAAAATATTGATCTAGGTCTCTAAAATTCGGTTTTGATGAGTAGAAAAATCCTATGCTGGTCTCACTCAAAAATTCATCTTCCGTAGAAAGCCCTAATTTCCACATCGAAAATTAAAAATGCTCGGAATCGAATTCCGCTTCGACAGAACGATGCACCCTTCAAAGGAGAGTCGGCCTAGCCTTGTTTTGCTGATTGATTGTGGAGAGAGAACCAAAAAATAAGAATCCCTAGCTTCTGTAACTTGTGAAAGCTTCCCTATTCAGGTTAGCTCTGATACCATGTTAAATTTTCATATGCTTGACTAAGACATTAGTATATCATTTCATTTTTCATAATAAAAGCATATAAAATAGGATCACTGAAAGAAATAGTATCACAAGAACAACACAGATTTATCCTGGGAAAACCCTAAAGGGAAAAACCCAGCAAAATCTTCCTCAATATAGATGCCCCAAAAAGGGAAAAAGGTAAAACCAACAAGGAGATCAAAAACCTGATTCTCCTCCTTCTCCAGGACTCCTCTCCTCCACAAGTACGCTATTCCAAGTGAGTGTGTGTGTCTCAAATGAGGAGCACTACACCTCTATTTATATTCATCCGTTCACTTAAAGTTTACTCAATTAACATGTCGGCTTAAGTTAACTCATGTAGGCTCAAGTTACACATGTAGGCTCAAGTAACCACACTGGGGTGCTGATGAGCCACCTTTACAATTTGAGGGGACTGCCTCATGACTCTTATTAGTTCTTCCGATTAGGAGCATCGGGGTACAATGTAATACAAGTGGTTCTCCCGATTGGACCATCGGGGACCACAAAAGATACATAAAGAATATTCTTTGAAGTTACAATATTTCAACACAATGGATTCATTGGGCCATGAAAACACAATGGAGAGGGTCCACTAGAGGTAATGGAATGCTAGGAGACCAACGGAGTTGACGGCTCATCGATCTGACCTCCGGTTGCCAATTTATGTCGAGTTGCAAGTCGCATGAAAATGTCATTCAGGGACACTTGGTCACTCTTGGTCCGAGAGCGAAAAACCAAACGGAGCAGCAAGATTGCATGTTGTTAGCTTTGACGGGTGTGTATGGCCATTGCTAACATGGGAACACCACCAAGAATGGAACAGAGGAGGGTTTTGCATAGTTGACCCACCAATGCAAGAGTTGCATTGAAGGAAACTGAGAAAAACCCTAGTTTACAAAATCGATGCACGGTGGAGTCACTGGGCCATGCAAACGTGGTGGAGAGGGCCCACTAGAGGTCATGGCATGCTAGGAGACCAACGGAGTTGATGGCTCGTCGATCTGACCTCTGGTTGTCGAGTTATGTCGAGTTGCAAGTCGCATGAAAATGTCGTTCAAGGACACTTGGTCACTCTTGGTCCGAGAGCAAAAAACCAAATGGAACAGCAAGATTGGATGTTGTTGGCTTTGACATGTGTGTATGGACAATGCCGACATGGGAACACCACCAAAAATGGCACGGAGGAGGGTTTTGCAGATTTGACCCACCAATGCGAGAGTTGCATTGAAGGAAACTGAGCAAAACCCTAGTTTACGAAACCAATGCAGAATGGATTCAATGGGTCATGAAAACATGGTGGAGAGGGCCCATTAGTGGTAATGGCATTCTAGGAGACCAACGGAGTCGATAGCTCGTTGATCCGACCTCTAGTTGTCGAGTTATGCTGAGTTGTAAGTCACATGAAAATGTCGTTAAGGGACACTTGGTCACTCTCAGTTTGGGAGTGAAAAACCAAACAAAGCAACAAGATTGCATGTTGTTGGCTCCGACAGGTGTGTATGGCCAATGTCGACATGGGAACACCACCAATACTGGCATGGAGGAGGTTTTTGCAGAGTTGACCCACCAATGCGAGAGTTGCATTGAAGGAAACTGAGCAAAACCCTATTTTATGAAACTGATGCACAATGGAGTCACTAGGCCATGAAAACACTGTGTAGAGGGCCCACTAGAGGTAATGGCATGCTAGGATACCAACGGAGTCAACGAATCATCGATCCAATCTCTGGTTGTCGATTAATGTCGAGTTGCAAGTCGCATGAAAATGTCATTCAGGGACACTTGGTCACTCTCGGTCTGGGAGCGAAAAAACAAATAGAGTAGCAAGATTGCATGAAATTGGCTCTGATAGGTGTGTATGGCCAACGTCGACATGGGAACACCACCAATACTGGCATGGTGGAGGGTTTTGCAGAGTTGACCTACCAATTCTAGAGTTTCATTGAAGGAAACTAAGCAAAACCCTAGTTTACGAAACCGATGCACAATGGAGGCACTAGGCCATGAAAACATAATGGAGAGGGCCCTCTAGAGGTAATGGTATGCCAGGATACCAACAATGTCAACGGATCGTTGATCTGACCTTCGGTTTTCAAGTTATGTCGAGCTGCAAGTTGCATGAAAATGTCGTTTAGGGACACTTGGCCACTCTCGGTACAGGATGACAGGCTCGTTGTTGGGCATGGTAAGAGCATTATAAAAATGTTTAAGAAGGACTTGGGAAGTCAATTTGCAATGAATGCTTTGGGTCCAACACAACAAATATTGGGCATGATGATTACACATGACATAAGGAACAAAAAATTGTCATACTACTCAGGTGTCATACTCCATAGTGAGAAAGTCCAACTTTGATATCTCTTGAATGTGATTTGCTTTCCATCAATGTGGAAGGAAGTATACTATCTCATATCTCTACCACCCCCTATGTCCTGATTGGAACACTTAATATGTAAGCAAGCAAGGAACTATATTTCTCCAAAAAAAAATAAAAGAAATGTTACTTGGAAAGGCATAACCTGAGTTGTCCCAGAAGACTTAAGATGGGTGTATTTAGCTATGGTATATGATAGAAACTGTATCTCTTAAACATGAACAACTCTTTGACCTTTCTCTGTGTTATACCTTCTTCTTTCACATTCAATTCTAATTATTGACTCAAATAGAAGAAGGATAAAAACTTACTAGAATAACAATTAAAATTTAGAGATGAAAGCATAATGCACAAGTCAAATACCATTTAACAATATTAGAGAAATTATTTTTTGATTAGTAGCCCGATGCAACACAAATTGGAGAGAAAGTTACAAAGCCTTAGTAGTTTACCAGGAAGGACATGTAGAGAACAATATAAAGTGCAGAGTTAACAAACCTGTGAATGACATGATGTTGGTTTCCTAACAATATTTCCTCCCTCCAATTTTGGAAAAACTTTAAACCTGAAAAGATGCAATACAAGCCTAATGGAAGACCACAAAATAAGCATGTTTCAGTTAGCTGAAATAATATCTCACTTTTGACCAACATTTTTATTACTCCCAGGCTTAAGCCTCTTGCACCACATTAGAATCTAGATGCCAGTTCCATGAGTGATTGAAATTGACAGCTACTATTAAAAGACAAGACGATCATGATAACTTACTCTGCTTTCCATGTGAACTCTGCAAAATCATTTCCCTTTCCATCTATATCGATGTCATGTCTGAATATATAGCATGTATAAATACTTATTACCAAGTATGATATGTTTTGTGCACCGTACTTGCTTAAAATGACATTTGCAAAGATGGAGTGACATCTATTACATGGATTGAAAACGGTCACATGAAGACCAACAGATATGGAGGACGCGGAGATGGATGGACATATGTTACATGCATACTCCATATCTTCATGCGTACTCCATATCTGTTGGTCTTGATGTGACCAATGTCAATCCATGTAACAGATGTCCATCCATCTCTGCAAATGTCGGTTTAAGCAAGTATGGTGCATAAAACAAATCATACTTGGTAATAAGTATTTATACATGCTATATATTTAGACATGACATCGATATAGATGGAAAGGGAAAGGCTTTTGCAGAGTTCACATAGAAAGCATAGTAAGTTATCATGATCATCTTGTCTTTTAATAGTACCTGCCAATTTCAATCACTCATGGAACTGGAATCCAAGTGGAGTGTAAGTGCAATTACCCAATCTCATTCAATATAGCCATCTAGATCCTCTTTGTTGCTAATTTCCTCCATTAATCTCTTATGCTTTGAATGAGGCAAGAAGTAACGTACCTTGGTTGAGTTCTTGGTTGACATTGTCTGGAGATGGATGTTCGTGCCAACAATCAAGTTTGTGAAGTGATAGACCACAGAACCTGGTCTATAATCCATGAGCACATGCCCACTAGTTATTCTTTATTTCCCATCTAGTGTAAGATATTCACCCTCAACCACCATCGAGCCAATAGGAAATTCATTTCCTTCATCATCAATCAATGATTAGTTCAGGATTTGCTTACCTCGAATGCATCGTGCCAACCAATAATCCATGCCCCATTCATTGTCTTTCAAGGCAACAACTGCATATATGTGTCCTGGTTGTACAAGATCTGAGATATGGTCGTAGTCTGTCGAAATCACTGATTGACCCTCCTCTAAGTGGGTTGTTTCACCGACTACATGTGGGTCTACTGCAAGTGACACATAATCCCAATCATCAACCCAATCCAGAAATTTGCATTCATCCCATTCACCACTGCTACAAGGCCTGCAAAACCAAGCAAGTTTCTGTGTCCATATTTCAAATAGGGGGTTGTTTGAGCTTTGAACCGAATGAAATCCAGGTGTTCCTTGTATTGTGCCACAACTATAGGAACGTGATCAATCTATGTCAACCACATGCCAAAAATTTCTAACTTCCCTTCCTACCACTTTAGTTCGGTCTGACGTTGTTGCAGAGCACCATTGAACTATGGTTTCTGCATATTTGATATGGGGGTTTCTGGTAAACCTCATCTCCTCCCTTCGTAGTGTGGTCTTGATGCACGCACCGGCCCCATCATGCTCACCTTTTTTGTGCCCGGTCTCAAAGTAGTTCCATATATGCGACACATTATAAGTCTTCTGTAACATACTCATCCATTGGAAGACTCGGGAATTTTTGAACTGGCTCGCACAACCATCTGACCATATCCAATGTCGATCCATCTTTATATCTCCCTTCTTTAGCTGATCATAGAAAATTTGAAAATAGTGTTGCACATAATGCAGATCATGGCCTCTGTCATCACTTATGTAAAAGTTTGTCTCCTTCTATATTATCCTATTGTTAATGCTGTTCCAAGGGCCATGCCTATACGTAATATGTACCATGATGCTGACTTGGTCAGAATGGTAGTATTGACTCTGAATTTTATTTTGTGCCTTAAGGGTATAGTTTTCTACAAAATCCACAATTGACAATATGGTCCCAATGGGAAAGTTGTCCCTACATTTTCTTTACTGCTCATCCTGCCATTGTTCTACATGCACATGTTGAACATACTGCTCGGTTTTCTTGTAGAACTCCATCAAAAAATCGCATACCTGCACCTGTTTCCATGAAAACAAGGGTCATATTAGAATGTGGCCTTTAAAGAATGTATATGTAGAAATTGAACATGTAAGAGGAAAAACATGCAATAATCATTTGCACCTGTGACTTCACCAATACAATATTTTTACTTTCCTTCGCACTATCTGATTGATAGGTTACATACTTGAAGCTATGCATCTCCATGCTCATATTTCCAAATTGATGCTCATCGCTTCCATGAATGCAACGGTTCAAAAGAGAAAACCCACTGCACCTGGAACAATTCCCATAAAGACATGATTTTCCATAGTATTTTTGTCCTTCATGCCTTGGACACATGATGCTGATAATAAAATATCTAGATGCATTCAGTGGTATTACAAATTCATTGTAGCCCTACTCAAGGTTAGTATGCAAATCAAAAAATATATGTTTATACGTGTCATACAAATATTCATATTCTACATGGTATCTACAACAGCATGTGTTTCAATCAATGCATATACAAATTTACTATGGTTTACATTTCTCAAAGGTCCTTTGGCCCAGGTTCAATTGTGTGTGCTCATTCCTGAATCTCTCATAGAGTTCAGTTTGTGTTGTGTCAAGAAAGTGTTTGACGTGGGTGGGGTTCACGTTTAGTAGAACCTTTTCTAAGCTTTAGCACATCTCTTTGATTAGATGAAGTTCTGGTATCATGCCAAAAATTTTGTACGAAGTCCTTAACAGCATTAATTAGCTTCATATCTCAACGAGGCAACCTGCCGACAAAAGCCCAACAATCTTTTCCAACTAGAGTCTGCAGATTTTCTCTTATAACAGAGTACTTCTGAACAGGTTTTCTATTTAATTTAAGTATCTGAGAAGTGTGTGAAAAGAGGCGACGTTGCCATGTGGACTTGCTTACAACTGATTCTAATAACACACGACGAGCCACACAAAGATATTTAGTACGGGACATCTTCCCAATCGCATTAAAAATAGATTGGAGATTTCTAACAATATGATTGTTAGCGTCTAAACTTCTAACCATAAATATTCCCAGAATTCTCCTAACAACAACTAAACAATTTGACTTTAACAAACATATTAATAATTTACATTTACCTTCATCGACTTTGGATTCAAAATATTCCTTCATTAATTTGCTACATTGCCAGTCGATAGTGCGTTTGGGAAACTTACCTTCAATGTCTGACAAACAACTTTCATCCACATGGATACATCTAGGAGTCCTTTTTCTTACAGTAAATAGTCGAGGTAGGGAAGGTGGACATGAGCTATGGATCCCACGGCTTCTTTGTTATGGTGCTTCATTCACATGTTGATCCATATTGGGAGTGTGATCTACATGGTTGTGGTCTTCTTGGAGAGATTGCAAATTAATCATTGGTACTAGGTCCAATGCTTCATACTTAGCGTTTCTCAATACACCTATGTCTTCAAGAGCTTTAACATGGCTCATTGATGGATTGTTGGTTGGATACTGTATTGATTTTGGAACTTGAGTTGGGTCTGTTGGACGCAACCGCTTCACCCGTGGTTCTGAAGTAGAGGTTTTTTTGTCATAAACTCTATTAGGATCGGTTGCAGTATTAGTGGAAATGTCTGGACCATGTCTCACTCTCTCCATTTCCAACCTGGCCTTTTCTCTTACCTCATTTTCCTTTTCAATGGGCATATTCCTTCTATTTTTTCTTGCTCTGTTACATGAGATGTCCATATCCAAAAGTTTCTTTATCAAAACTATGAGGTCTAGCCCTGCATAAGAAGCAAAAAATAAGGTATTAGTTCCATTATACAAGATACATGATGCGTTCCAACCTAATTAACTAAATTACAGATATGTTAGTATGCTAATTATTGGCATTGATACATAAACGTTGATTAAAGTTTTCTCTTTATGTTCAAACCAAAGTTTCATTTCTATACTCTTGGGAATAAATTGAATAAATTACATTCATTAAGTTACAAGTTAACTATTAAGAGAACAAATTGACTAATTACACAATGAGGAGGTTGCAAATCCCTCGAAAAAAGGAGAAATCATTGAGGTAGAGGCATCCCTGTCAAGCTCAAAGGCATGTTATGATAAATCTAGCATGAAAAGGAGAGCATGGACAAGTGGGTGAACTGTTTAATATGGACCCTCTCCCATGATTGCTTCCAAGGTTTTTATACAAATTGAATAGTCTCAATAGATAACCTCATCTATGCCATCCTTGTGGGAAATCAAAATATATTCATGTGCAAATGATTATTGGTCTATGTTGCACACTTCATCTTGTATAGAGAATATGGACAACTTGGTGAACTATTCAATATGGACCCTCTCCCATGATTACTTCAAAGTTTTTTTTTTAAATTGAAGAGTCTCAAGAGATAACTTCATCTATGCCATCATTGTGTGAAATCAAAATATATTCATGTGCAAATGTAAATTAGTTAACATTGCATACTTCATATTGTATGGAGAATATGAGACTTGTCTAGATGTGAAGTTGGGATTTATTATTGTGAAATTAAATGTTTTCTATGAGAGAGATATTTTTGTAGGCATATCATAAAACATAAATCAATGAAATGATCTGAAAGCATGTGAATTAAAACAATTATTTACAATTCACCATACCTATTCAAAATGATATCTTCTTGCAATGAAAACTTGTAGTGTGAATCTTTCCACTAACTTGCAAGACCACTGAATATGTTTGTTAGATTCCAAGAGTGAGCTTCTATCCAATAGATCAAAGAGTGGTGATGGATTTTGAGCCAAATTGCATAGTTGAAGAGCACAAAACGTGTGAACAACAAAAGAAAACCCATGAAAACTGGTAGCAATCCTGGGAATCCAAATCTCTATTTTTTTACCTACTAACAGGTGCACGCACGCGTGTATAAGACCGCGCACCTGCATTGTTGTGCACATAAAAATAAACGCGCACACGCCCCTGCCTAACATTTAGAGCATTTACTCACTGACGTTTATCTCATTTAATGACTAACGTTCTTCAACAATGACTTCATATTCATGATTACTTTGAGTATTTTTACAATATAGTCTTCACCACTACTTTCTTCTTAGGCCCATGGGTGCCATTATGAGGTCTTAGGCTCCTTGCCTATGGCTAGTGGAGGGTAAGGGAGGCCTCCAACACTGAACCTATCATCATCATCATCATCATTGTTCCTCAACATCATCATCATCGTCGTCGTCTTCATCGTCATTTTTCATCATCATTGTCATCATCGTCATCCTCATCCTCATCATCCTCATCTTCCTCATCCTCATCATCATCATCATCATCAATGTTCATCATCATCGTCATGGTCATCATCATCATTCCTTTGAAAATGTTTGAAAATAAAATCAAAGCAAAGTTTCAACTAAACCTATCATCATCATCATCATCTTCATCCTCATCATCATCATCACCATCATCATCCTCATCCTCATCATCATCATCATAGTCATCATCCTCATAATCATCATTCTCATCATCCTCATCGTCATCATCACCAACATTGTTCATCGTCGTCATCCTCCTCCTCCTCCTCCTCCTCATCATCATCCTCATCATCCTCATCATCATCATCATCACCATCATTGTTAATCATCATCATCATCATCCTCATCCTCATCATCATAGTCATCATCCTCCTCCTCGTCATCATCATTGTTCATCGTCATCATTCCATTGCAAATTCTTGAAAATAAAATCAAACCAAAGTTTCAACTAAACCTATCATCATCATCGCCATCATCATCATTGTTCCTCATCGTCGTCGTCATCATCATCCTCATCCTCATCCTCATCCTCGTCATCATCATCATCATCATCACCATCATTGCTCATCATCATTTTCATCGTCATCATCATCATCGTCATCATCATCATCATCCTCATCATCTTCATCATCATCATTGTCATCATCATCACCAACATTGTTCATCATCGTCATCATAATCATCCTCCTCCTCCTCCTCCTCATCATCGTCATCATCCTCATCCTCCTCCTCCTCATCAACATCACCATCATTGTTCATCATCATCATCATCGCCATCATTGTCATCATCATCATCATGCTCCTCCTCATCATCACCATAGTCATCATCCTCATCATCATCATTCTCATCATCCTCCTTGTCATCATCATTCCATTGCAAATGCTTGAAAATAAAATCAAAGCAAAGTTTCAATTAAACCTATCATCATCATCATCATCACCATCATTGTTCATCATCATTGTCATCGTCATCCTCATCATCATCATAGTCATCATCTTCATCAGCATCATTGTCATCATCCTCATCATCATTATCACCAACATCGCCATCATTTTCATCATCATCATCATGCTCCTCCTCATCATCACCATAGTCATCATCCTCATCATCATCATTCTCATCATCCTCCTCGTCATCATCATTCCATTGCAAATGCTTGAAAATAAAATCAAAGCAAAGTTTCAACTAAACCTATCATCATCATCATCATCACCATCATTGTTCATCATCATTGTCATCGTCATCCTCATCATCATCATAGTCATCATCTTCATCAGCATCATTGTCATCATCCTCATCATCATTATCACCAACATTGTTCATCATCATCCTCATCATCCTCATCCTCATCATCATCATCATCACCACCACCATTGTTCATCATCATCATCATCGTCGTCGTCATCGTCATCATAATCCTCATCCTCATCCTCATCATCCTAGTCAGCATCCTCATCATCATCATTGTCATCATCATCATTCCATTGCAAATGCTTGAAAATAAAATCAAAGAAAAGTTTCAACTAAACCTATCATCATCGTCATCATTGTTCCTCATCATCGTTGTCATCATCATCCTCCTCATCCTCCTCCTCCTCCTCATCATCATCACCATCCTTGTTAATCATCATTGTCATCGTCATCATCATCTTCATCATCATCCTCATCCTTATCATCATCATAGTCATCATCCTCGTCATCATCATTATCATCGTCCTCATCATCATCATCACCAACATTGTTCATCATCGTCATCGTCGTCCTCATCATCATCATCATCATCATCATCATCCTCATCATCCTCATCCTCCTCATCATCATCACCATCATTGTTCATCATCATCATCATCCTCGTCCTCATCATCATCGTAGTCATCATCCTCATCATCATCATAGTCATCCTCCTCCTCCTCCTCATCATCATTGTTCATCATCATCATTCCATTTCAAATGCTTGAAAATAAAATCAAAGCAAAGTTTCAACTAAACCTATCATCATCATCATCATCATAGTTCCTCATCATCGTCATCATCATCATCATCATCATCCTCATCATCGTTATAATCATCATCACCATCATTGTTCATCATCATTGTCATCGTCATCACCATCCTCATCATCATCATAGTCATTATCCTCATCATCATCATTGTCATCATCCTCATCATCATCATCATCACCAAAATTGTTCATCTTCGTCGTCATCATCATCCTCATCATCATCATCATCATCCTCATCCTCATCCTCATCATCATCATCATCATCATCACCATCATTGTTCATCATCGTCGTCGTTTTCGTCATCGTCGTCATCATCATCATAGTCATCACCCTCATCATCATCATTGTCATCATCCTCCTCCTTATCATCATCATTACATTGCAAATGCTTGAAAATAGAATCAAAGCAAAGTTTCAACTAAGCCTATCATCATCATTGTTCCTCATCGTCGTCGTCATCATCATCATCCTCGTCCTCCTCCTCCTCCTCATCATCATCACCATCATTGTTCATCATCATTGTCATCATCATCGTCATCCTCATCCCCATCCTCATCATCATAGTCATCATCCTCATCATTGTCATTAAAATCACCTTATCATCATCATCACCATCATCATCATCATCATCATCATTCTTCCTCATCATCATTAACATCGTCATCAACATCATCATCATCATCATCATCATAGTTCCTCATCGTCGTCGTCATCATCATCATCCTCATCCTCGTCATCGTCATCATCATCATCACCATCATTGTTCGTCATCATCATCATCATCACCATCCTCATCATCATCATAGCCATTATCCTCATCATCATCATTGTCATCATCCTCATCATCATCATCATCACCAACATTGTTCATCATCGTCATCATCCTCATCCTCCTCCTCCTCATCATCATCACCATCATTGTTCATCATCGCCGTCGTCGTCGTCGTCATCATCAACATCATCATCACCATCATAGTCATCACCCTCATCATCATCATTGTCATCATGCTCCTCCTCCTCATCATCATTGTTTATCATCATCATTCCATTGCAAATGCTTGAAAATAAAATCAAAGTAAAGTTTCAACTAAACCTATCATCATCATCATCATTGTTCCTCATCATCGTCGTCGTCATCATCATCCCCATTCTCGTCCTCGTCACCATCATCATCACCATCATTGTTCATCATCAGTGTCATCATCGTCCTCATCCTCATCCTCATCCTCATCATCATAGTCATCATCCCCGTCATCATCATTGAATCATCCTCATCATCATCATCGTCGTTGTCATCATTCTTCCTCGTCATCGTGAGCATCGTCATCATCATCATCATCATCTTCATCATCATCACCATCGTTTTTCATCATCATAGTCATCATCATAGTCATCATCATCATCATCATCATCTTCGTCATCAACATCATCATCATCATCATCATAATCACCGTCATCATAGTAACAGTCATCGTGATCATCATCACCATCATTGTTCGTCGTCATAGTCATTATCCTCCTCCTCCTCATCGTTATCATCGTCATCAACATCATCATCCTCATCATCATAATCATCATCATCATCATCATCATCATAATCATCGTCATCATACTCATAGTCATCGTGATCCTCATCCTCATCATCATCATCATCACCATCACTGTTCATCATCATCATCATCATTGTCATCATCCTCATCATCATCATTGTCATCATCCTCCTCCTCATCATCATAGTCATCATCCTCATTTGATCATCATTGTCATCCTCCTCCTCCTCCTCATCATCATTCCATTGCAAATGCTTGGAAACAAAATCAAAACAAAGTGTTTCTTAACAAATGCACGCACGCATTTTTAATGCGTGCACACAAAGTAGTGCGATCACGCTTTTAGTGCATGTGAACAAGTAGCACGATCGCGCTTATAGTGCATGCACGTTGTGTTTTAAAGTACACGTGCATGTGATTTAAATTTAGAATTTTGACGACACCTTTTTTCCAACCAACGTGGTGGATGACTTGGCTGCTTTGGTTTTAGGTTCGGGTTGCCCAACCAAGTGGTTTGGACTGTCTTATGACATAAAAACTTGTTTTGTATCACTTCTCCTATTTCATGCATGATTTTCCATATGCCACGCTTGTCCACTGTTAATGAAAATTCACACACTTGTGTAACTTTGTCTGTAGATTCTGAATATGTAATCTTTATTTAAATCTATTATATTTTTCTATTTTTTATTTAATTTTAAATGGATTAATGCCAATCTAACACAAAAAGGTAGGCTTTTTTCTTCAGCTATAACTTTTGATTGGCTCATCTATTGAGAAAATGGAAAAGAACGCGCACAAGAAGACACAAAGACCTACATCCTAAAAAAAACTATTCATTGACTATGTTAAGACCAAGATGTGGTGGACCAATGCCTGACCTTGTCATTTTAGGGCGTCACTAACTTCCTTAATTTGAAAAATAAAAAATATAACATAAATAAATATGGAAAAATAACGCTGCACTAGACACACCTGTTATCTACAACTCTATATAATTTTTTCACAAAATTCCACCATTTGCATACCAAATGAGTGGACCAACACAAACACATTCATTATTTTTTGGGAAAAATATAACATACCAACCTTAGAAGAACCTTGTTTTTTGGGATTTATGCTTAGTTTCCATAAATAAAAGTTATATATTCTGGAAGGCAATCCGACTGTCCACATTTCATATTCTTACACCAAATTCCAAAAAGTTGTGTAGGTACCTCTAATATTGCTTTTTGTTGTTCAGATTTTTGTTTTTCCAGAAGTCCATTGCAACAAATGCGTCATAAGTGACCAACATTAGCTTGCACCATCCCTTACTCGACTTCCATACTACTGTTAGTCATTTGACATGCCTGAACCTTCATCTTTAAGCCTCCTAGCCGAGAAATGCTATGTTGACAATAGGTTTCCACCACGGAAGGCAAAGGGCCCTCAGGGGCACCTGATCTCTTGGGCCCACTACTCCTATTGTTTCTTGGATTTACTCCTCCTGACCCTAACCCTAAAGTTGTCTATAGGTCCAACGCACAGTGCACACGTGTTCCTATCACTTGGACACCCACTCCATCCCCACCAACACCACTACTAATGCCACTCGAACTAGTGCTTGACCTCCCATGATCAACTCCACCAGTACCTATACCCTGAGTACTTTCACTTCTCATCCCAAAGGTGCCCCCTAACCATGAAACTAGAATTGTGGATGGTGTTCCCTCCTCACTACCTTCCCCAAGCTTGGGTTGATAGTGAGGGAAAAAATTGTGAATCAAGTGGTCTTGAGCTTGATAAGTAAAACATGCATTTGGTAAGTTCTGATATTGGACATTCTGTTTGTGGAATCCATCAGCAACATGCAAATTTATATAAATGACGGAAGTTTTTGCTTTAAATCCACATCAACACAAGTCCTCAAAGCAACTTGAAGAAAATTACGGAATGAAGACTTTACCATATTGACAAGCAAATAGATCCAAAAAAATACATATTCGAAGAGAGACTAAAACAATCTATTCATTAGAATAGTTAACTTGACCACAATGCACTTGGTTAAAATGTGTTCTTCACACTTGCACAAAAATCTTGCAATGTGCCAATTACCAAACTTATGAAGAGCGACCACTTATGAATTGAACAAAAATGCAAACATGCTTCACTACCAACCCCGAATTAATAATGTAGTTAAACAATTTTTCACATTCCTATTTAAATTTAAATTGAAAATAAAATAACATATACTAATATTTTTTAACAATAACTTTTGTAAGTCCTTATCTTCATAATTAGAAATATGAAATATGAAATATGAAAATCAGTTATTTGTTTATTAATTATAAAGTCAATGAAAGACATACCTTTGGCATCATTGTTTATTTATACGATAAAAATTGAAAGGTACGCATAGCAAAACAATATTTAATAGATTGTTTAATTCATAAAGCTAATGTAAAATGTGTGGTTGGCCTTAATGTTTATCCACCCACATGTATTTGATGATAGAGACGTTATTATAAATAATATTTTATATGCATTTATTTGAGGATTAAGACGTTATTATAAATATGTTTTGGTATATTAAGTATAATGATAAAATACAATTAGGATATATTAGTGTTTCGAAATATATATATATTTATATTTATAATAATAATAATTTAATTTTAAAATTATAATAAAAATTATATATTATATTATTTAAATAATTAGTATAGTTATTTAACTTGTGATCAATGAACATTGGTAAAAATAAAATCATATCTATAATTTCATTTTTTAGAAAGAAAAAAGCCTGTCCTTGATATTCATTTGATTCAAAGGGCATCTACTGAGCTCGCCCAATTGGGCTACAATCAAAGAGGAGAACAATGATGTGACATACCGCCTAACATCCCAAGGAGACACAACTCAACAAGTGTTGTGGAGAGGGTCCAGTGCTACTCTAATAAAACAAATAATACCCATCAGTCAGTTCTGTCAGGCCATCCCATATCTACCGTGTACAAAAATCATATCTATAATTTCATTAAAGGTAGCTCTGAGCCTGTCAAATTTAACCATGTAATACAAATCCACAGCCATCATTCAGGGCTCCATATTCATGAACGAATATATGTAATCTCGTGAATACTTCAAGACAAAAATTTGTTGACTTGTGATGGTTATCCTGATCACGGTAAAATAACCCAAAATCGTTCGCTATCCTTACCAATAAAAATTGTTGAGATGTTATTCCAGAGCAAACACATGACTATGGTTATTTTGCGGATTCTTCCAACTGTTTGACAGTAGCCATTGTGGTGGCTTTCCATTGGAGGGATTCTTTAACATATTTCTCTTCGTTTTCTGGGTCATCCAGTCTACATGGCGGCGTAGAAGTAGCGGCGGTGGCCATTGATTCTTGCATATACTCTTGCTCCACTTTATTCGCAAAGCAAAATAAAGTTTCTGAACAGTATTCGATTGCCTTTATCGGAACAGATGGCTTATACTTCAGTAGCTTCGAATACTCGTTTAGAATATGGAACATGTAATCGTATACATTCGACATTTGCAACTCATTCTGGATAAATTCTTTTGCTGCCTTTCCAATCTCCTTTGCCTGCAGAGAACAAAACACAATTAAAATTTTAATAATTGCTGGGAATGAATATCTTTTCAAGGGCGAAGTGATCGATCTTACCTCCTTTTTGTGCTTATTTCCCCAGTTAACCGCAAACTGGATGGAATCGCACAGTTTATCGGTTCTTACAGGCCAGTAATGTCGTCGAGGAACAAGCCCTCTTAGAAAGAAGTCATGGAATTTTGGTGTTATCAAAAGAGTTGTGGAATCGCAAGCTAAAATGTTTTTCAGACTCACTGACCACGCGTTTCCTTCGATGAATATTTTGTATCTGTCACACACAAAAGGATGGCATAATTCATAAGTATTCAATACTCAAGAATTTGTTAATGAAAAATGTAACAAAAGTGTCGGCTGAGCTGTGGTCTAGCGGTTAAATCGGTGGGAGTTTTCATCACTGGCCCAGGTTCGATTCCCACAGGGGAGTCCTCAGATTGACATCTATCCCAGGAGTGATCAAAATATAAGTCCCGGCCAAAAAATCAAGGGGTATTCTTGTAAAAAAAAAAAAAATGTAACAAAAGTCTGATCATACAAAGATATATATACTTTACTTTTCTAAATTTAAACTTGTGATAATTTAAGAGAAAAAACACAATAGGTGTATATACTTTTACTTTTCGAAAGTTAAACTTACAATAATTTAAGAGAAAAACACATGTTCTTAATATTCTTAACCATTTTCTTAATTCCTGGATACATTTTCATAGAAATTTGATATATTGATTTAAAGAATTAAACAGAGTTAATAATTTTGGGATCTACTGTGACCTTTTTGAGGTTTTGGACCTGTTTTAGTGTGGACAAAAGTTCGGGGCAGAGTACTGTGGATTTATGAATTCAAGTAAAATTTGGTTTCATGTAGAACATAATTTTATTTCGAGAAAAAAGAGGGTGTTTCTACGCATATGAGATCCATGAATTGCATAACTCAAATGATCTGCCTAAATTATCAATAAGATAAAAATATTTTCAGTCCATTCTCGAAGTTCTAACGAGAAATCAGAAAAGGGAAGGGCAAGAGATCTGTAGAGGATATATTGATCTCTCTTCTGATAGAATTTTTTCCAAATCTGAAATCATTTAGATGATCAAAATTTAAAAAAATAAATAACTCAAACATGTAACATTGACACTTGGATTTGAAAAAAAATGCCCAATCAGAAATGGATTTCGTCAACTAATGAACTCACAAAAAAATGGATGAGTAACCTAAAACATGGACGACTGACACAATTACCTAGAAAAACGACCTGGCTTTCTCGAAAATCAAGATGACCTTTGAATCTCGAACAACTCAAGATCCAACTATTATCAAGCTTGCTACTACTGCATTAAATGCTTTGCAGCCCAATAGATAGCCCTTGCCTTATCTCCAGATTCTGGAACGCTACAAACTCGGGGAGGATTTTAAAAATGATGGTTATAATAATAAATCATGGGAGACGTTACCTGCAGGTTTGACTATTAGCTTTACTGAGTAGCGGTGATTCCAGTACAGATCAAGATCAAAATCTGACGCTGCGAGCTTAAAAATTACCTGTGGTCACATTGGTCTGCGAGCTTGGATTCTCGGAACCCTTGTCTCCATTCTTTACCCCAATCCTACATACAATAATAATAACATACATGAAAACTTGAAAATTCGCATAAATATGATCGGTATCCTTGTGAATCTATATAGAGTTTAGTAGTTTACCTGATTATAAACACGACCGTTCCAGTGGGGCATACTGTTGCATTTCAAAAGTTCCCGCCTCCATCCGGTATACAAATTGCCTTTCCAGTAGGCCGTGGGATCTCTGTCTTCCCACTTGACCTTTTGGGTACCAATCTCGATATCTTCCACTAACGGTTTCCATGGTGGTGTCATTATCTCGGGCCTGCAAATTCATTGCACAGTAAATATTATTAGATGCAATAAAATGTTTGTTTGCGATGAAACTAAGCGCTAAGCATTGAGCTTATCTTGATTGCTGATTCTGTCTATCTAATTAGCAAAGAGTAATTCTTCAATTCTTAAAAGCTAAGCAAGGAGTAATTCTTAAATTCTTAAAAGCTAAGGCTAAGCTCTTGATTGCTGATTCTGTCTATCCAACTAGCAAAGAAAGAGTGACTCTTAAAGGCTAGGGCTAATGCGTTGTGCTTAATCTACAGTTTTATATTTTCATCATTGCATTTAGATGACTTAAATGCTCATTTACCACTTTAATAGGGGAGAGATGGATAATCTACAGTTTTATATTTTCATCATTGCATTTAGATGACTTAAATGCTAATTTACGACTTTAATAGGGAGAGATGTTATTAACAGTGTTATGTTACTAAAAATTATAAAAAGCTCTATATAACTTAAAAATAATAAAAAACAATTATAAAAATTCTAATACTAAAATTGATCTAAGTTGATCTTAATCAATTCCTGTTACTAAAAATTATAAAAAGCTCTATGTTACTAAAAAAATAAAAAAAAACAATTATAAAAATTCTATATTAAAATTGATCTAAGCTGATCTTAATCCATTCCCAAGTTTGATCATGGAAATTTCCAATTTACAGATGTTTGATTTGAATGTAAAATATGGATATCTCTCTCTGTTTTTTCTGTCCTTCGTAGAAATAACCACAATGAGATAAAAAAACAGTTTCCATCATCTGATTAATCTCCAAATGTGCAACGACTATTTACTTTAAATGCAAGTAATGAATTAGATTAGGAACCATTACATTGGATTTCTATCTGAATTCAATAGTTCTGTCATAGTGAGAATTCTGTCCATGAAAAACCTTAAATTGAAGATTTGATTCACTCTGGATCTACCTAAAACCTTAAAAATTTAACAAAATGAATAGAGCAGATAAATATTTGTCTGTAATGTGTGGCCAAATTCTCATAAAAAAATTAAACGCTTGGAATGACCTCTGCTTTGAATCTACCCAAATCTTAAAAATAGAAAAAAGAAAAAGAATGAATGGATCAGAAACGTTATGGCTGAGCTTCTTCCTGATTCAGGTTTAGATGAATTATGAAGAATTGCTTACCATCCCCAGAAAGACCAATCTGGAAACGCAATATCGAATGTATCTTCGCTCCCACAATAATGAAAGAGAGCGGGGGGCGGCTTGGCCGGATCCGTATAGCCGGCACGAGCGATAACAGGCGTGTCATCACAATTGAACATCAAATCCAAGTCTGGAAGCATTCCAGGATAGAATTTCATTAGCTGGGCAATCCCCCAGAAGGTAAACTTATCTCTGGTCTGAAAAGACTTTCTGTATGTTTCAATATACATCCTGCCATTAATAATCGTGAGCCTAAAGGACGCTTTGCTTTTTGCGGCTTCAACCATGTCCAACGTAATTCCAGTATTTGCCCAAGGCTTCATGTCCTGGCGAATCCAATTAAAATAGAGCGGGCACGTCGCGGCAGACCCGTTTTCACTTCCATTAAAGCTCGGCTGTTCGGAGGGACTGGGAGACAATGATGTCGAACACGCTGTGCTGGGAGCGCACTGTATAAGTTCTTTGGTGCGCACTATTCTCTGCCCGATGTTATTCGCTAGGGCGTTTTGCTCTGCCCGAAATAGATTTTTTGCCGCAATCGATCGTTCTTCCCAGAGGTCATCAGACTGCAAAATTCAAACATCATCAGTTCATGCATATATATATAATTCGATTCAACAAAATTTCTACTGTTAATCTGAAAATTCATAGACCCAATTAAAAATCGCACCCATCGCTTGATAAAGAAGGGACCGATTATAATGAGCAAACCCAACAGCACGGAGCCAAAGCCAACTGTAATTCGGCTCTTCATCTTCTGCATGTCTGATCAGTTTTCCATGAGCTTAACGAATTCTTGATTCTTTCTTATCAATTTTCAATTTTCAGACAAGAAAGGAAAAATCAGTTCCCTGGATTCTTCTTCTTCGGAGAAGACTGTCCCGTGCAGTGAATTCTTCTTCTTATCCGAAGAAATTGGCGACGAAGAGGGCAGGAATTCAGGATTAGAAAACGCCATACATAGTCTATTCAATGCCGTGCCTCGGTTGTGTCCTTCTAAGTTAATTCATTGACCAGTCCAAAAAATGTTTTAACTAAATCATGGCGTGCCCGGAATGGAAATGTAGAAAACATATAGAAATTAACAACATCCATACAAAGAAGTTCCCATCGAAGTAACCATTATTTTACAAACTTAGGGCGGTCATAACTAGCCAATTAAAATTTAAAAATCAGTCAGATGTTTTTTTTTTTTTTCTAAATAATTTTATATAATGCGGTCGTCGATGGAATTTGACGGGTAAATGCCCGTCATGGGTCAATTTACCAGTCAAATACGGCCAAGATTTTACCGAGACCGTCAAAATCTGGCTTGGAATACAGAAAACGTTTCAGATTTTGATTGTTACCGGCAATTTTGACGGGTGTCCGTCATTTGAAATTCCAACCCCGTCACTCGTTCCATCTCTTATCACGTTCCCAAGATAATTAAAAATCAGTCAGATGTTTTTTTCGTTTAATTTTCTAAATAATTTTATATAATGCGGTCGTCGTTCCATCTCTTATCACGTTCCACAGATAGAATACTTGTCTTGACTTTAGATATTGGAAGGGACGGTTATTATACGTTGCAAGTTGCACTTCCACGGAGCGCCTTGTATGCTGGACAGACTTTCCCTCGGGAGGGAGCCTGTCCAATGGATACCGTTGGATGAGAAATCCGACGGTGTCCATTATTGGATGAGAAATCTGTTCCTCTCCCGAGGAAAAATTTGTCCAGTAAATAAGGATTGCCGCACTTCCACACCTATAGTGTAACTACTACTAATAATAAAAATTTATACCATGTGAAAGCCAACAAATGGTCTTAAAAAAAAGTTTTAATATTTTGGAACAGCCTCACCTTAATCAAATCTCATTTATGTTCTCAAAGAAAGCTTATTTTGGCCCATAAATTATCTTTTTTGAGTTTTGTTTGTTATTTAAAACCATAATAAATTAGTTAGTGGTGGTTATATTTTTTATTCTTAACTTTTGGTTTTTAAGTTATTTTTTTATAAATTTAATTTATTCTTAATTTTTAGTTATATTTTATTTGTATAATAACTTTATATCATATTATAAAAATAAATAAAAATAAAAATTAAACATTTTATCTAAACATATAAAACTCTTATATACATTGAGATTTGAATTTAGATTCGTTATAACTATTAAATCAAAATTCTATATCTTTATAACACTCTCTTTTATATATATATATAGCGAATCTAAATTTATATTATTTATGTGATAAAATATCATCCAACTACTAAATTACTATTTCAGAAATACGTATTTTTTTTTAAATTTTGCATTTTATAAATATATAATATAAAATTTGGTTAAATATTTTATATTTAAACAAGTCAACGAACCCTCCTTTCTATTTATATTGGGATTCTTAAATTTATTATTATAATATTTATCCACTAAAACCATTTATAAATTTTAACTTGTGCGTCTAACAATATTTACTTTACCTTGAAAAACTTTATGCCCATATCTTAAACAAATCTAATTTTATGCCCCCAAAAGCGTTGATTTGGCACAAACTTTAGTGTATCTTGAGGTTTTTTTATAATTTTTAAAGTTTTAGAATAAGTTAATTTAAATAAATATTCTTTTTATAATAAAAAATACGAGTGGTTTGAGTTTTTATTAATTTTCAAGAGTTTAAATCATTAAATTATTTTATTTTTTTAAAATTCAATTTGATATTTATAAAAATAAATTAGAAGTGAGAAGAATAATTAATGTTCTCTTTATATATTATATATTTACATTAAATTTAAATGCAATCTATTTATTTAAATAATGTATATGATGAGGATGATGATGATTAATATCCACTCACACTAATTTTGGTTTATCCAACCTTAAGAAGGATAATACTTGGTTTACTTTAAAATCTTGTTCCTAGAAGCTTTTCAAGTTCACTATAGTTTTGGCAAGTTAGGAGGTTATAAAGGTTTTTATTGTAACAAATACTATGAAACTCGCATCTAATGTGGGTGCAAGCAGAGCACTCTAAGAGAAAGTGGTTTTCATCCTCAACGCTCATAAACTCACACAGATGGCAAACCCATTCCGCCCTCATCCTCTACGCTCATAGACTCAAACAAATGGCAAACCCTTTTCTCCCATGGAGATTTAGGAATAGACCAATGCCATGTTTCGCTACGCAGTTCATGAGAGTTCCTTCTATGAGCTAGTTACTATTGAGAGATACTTCTGATCTTCCAAATTAGGATTAATGACCTCTTTATAGTGTCTTAATTTTATCTTAACCACCAAATTTTCCTCACGGTACAATTTCTCTTTAAACTTAGAAGTAATAATATTTTTGACATTATGTATGTTCTGCAAAATCTCATTTTCATCAATGCCCCAACGATTTAACCAAGCTATGGTATCTTTACACGAGCACGGTTTGAGGCATAGTTTGTTTTGACTTGATCTTAAAGCAATTTTAGGAAGTCTCTCCTTTCCCATGTTATATGTCTTATGCTTGTACATCGAGTTCCTAGTCATAGCCATGCTCTCCATTGGGGGAAGATCCACTTTTATGAGGAGAATAGGATGAGATGTATAGGCTTTTAATTTTGAGGTTTTAATCTTCTCCAAGATTCTCTAGAAATGTTGCACCCCCATACTTCAAAACCATACAAGGTAACACTGATGACAAGAGTTTCAACGAGGAACTTATTTTTATCCCACATGACCATATTGGCTAATTTAAAGTTATTTTCAAAACCAAAATAAGTTCTCCACCCTCCATTAATCCTTTTCTCAATGTTATAGTTCCAATTGAGCTTGTGATGAATATCAATTCAGATATACTTGTAAGAATTCACTTACCCATGTTAAAGCATTTAAATCTTTAAGAATTGCTTATATTCATATTTATTTTCTCATATATATATATAGATTAGATAGATTTAAATTTTTGTTATTTATTTGACAATTTTTTTTCTAAATTATTAAACCAAAAATTTAAATATATATATTTGAATAGAACAAAAATCTTTAAGAATTACTTATATTCATATTTATTTTCTCATATATATATAAAGATTAGTTAGATTTTTATTTTTGTTATTTATTTGACAAATTTTTTTTAAATTATTAAACCAAAAATTTAAATATATACATTTATATATGGTGAACCTAATTCCTTTTATCCAAATTCTTATTAATAGTTACTGGCATAAGACCAAAAATATTTTCCAATCGACATGTAATATAAATTTTATTTTTATTAAAAGAAACTTTTGAAACGACAAATCAAACAACCCTCTTTTATAAATTTTAATTTTTATTTAACATTGTGAAACGACAAATTAAGCAACACTATTTTTTATTTATAAGATGATTATAACATTTAATGTTATAATATTTCTCACTAAAACCATTTATAATTTTTAACAATGGAGTGCGTTTAGGAACAACAATATTTACTAAGCCATCAGGCTGACTCATTGCTAACATCGGCCAACCAAAGTGATTCTCACTTCAAAAATATTTATAATATTTAATCACTAAAAAACATTTATAATTTTTAACAATGAAGTGCGTTTAGGAATAACAATATTTACTCAACTTCAGGTTAACTCATTGGTCAACATCGGCCCATCAAAGTGCTTTTCACTTAAAAGATATGCTCCTTTTAAAACGGTAGGGTTGTGATGCTCACTAAGTTAGGTTATATCGTCATGGCAAAAGTGTTGAGTGCTCAAACATATCCTCACAAAGAATCTCCCTCTCCTCCTCCATAATATTTAGTATAAACTTATTAAAAAATGAAATAGATTATCTTTGATAGTTATATGGGACATGGAAAATTTTTGTCCTCAATCTTATGGATAATTTACTAACTTTGAATTTAAGAGAAAGAACAATGGAAAGTTAATGTTACATTAGAAGAAAGGAATGTTAATGTCAAAGATAGAAATGTTCGATATCTTTTTTATATGTTTTTTTGTGGGGTTAGAATCACTTAGAGTGTAAGGTTATATATATATATATATATATATATAAAATTTTGTCCTCAATCTTATGGATAATTTACTAACTTTGAATTTAAGAGAAAGAACAATGGAAAGTTAATGTTACATTAGAAGAAAGGAATGTTAATGTCAAAGATAGAAATGTTCGATATCTTTTTTATATGTTTTTTTTTGTGGGGTTAGAATCACTTGGAGTGTAAGGTTTTATATATATATATATAATTAGTGGTAAAATAAATGAATGATTAGTTGTAAATACTTTATAAAATATGGTGTATATATATAGAGAGAGAGATTTTTTAACTAAGCATTTAACTAGGAGTGAGTGCATGAAGTTATGGTTTCAAATGCGACAATGAGGCCATAAAATACGTGTTCATGCAGGAATGCGCATGCATTCCTGATTTTCTGGGTTCGAAATTTTTTGGAACACCAACTAGGATGCCAAGCCATACTTTAAGGCTATGTGTGCATTCCTAAAGCGTGTACACATTAGGAATGTGCATGCTTTAGGAACATACACACATTCCTAAAGTACACACATGCTTTCCTATTTATTTTTTAAAATAGGTTGTGGTTGGTATATTTTTCCCATAGACTGTGCCACACATTTTGGAGGAGGTTGAACCAAGTAATGGTCGAATGAGAGTTCCCGAGGAGGGAATCAACCACTCAAGGGACTAGTACCTTCATCTTCATTGGATTCCAAGTAAGTATTTTCCTTTTTATTTGTTTTTTAATTCCTTTTTGTTTAAAAATTATACAAATAAATAAACCTAAAATTGTTCCAAGCTTAATTTTTTTATGAAATTGCACCATAACTAATTACAATGGATTCCTAAAATAACCCAAACCAATCACCACCACACCAAAATTCACCAAAGTTGAATCCTGAACTACTATATGTTAACATGGAAATTGATTCGGATTTGTAGTCTCTTAGAACCATTTGTAATGAGTTGCGAAATAGCAGAGATCCCACCTGATTGTCACTACCCACTTCGCTAGAGGAAATTATATCTTCCATTACAGTTTCCCAAGGACAATTAACCAATATATCTAACTACAAGGACATAATGTTTGAATACTATAGGACTAGTCTAAATAAAGGCCAAGTTAGAGACTTGAACATCTCCAAACAACAATTGATGACACTATGTATTGATCCCATAATTAGATTACATCCACGAGTGAAAAGAGACACATTTGTATGGATTGGTGAACCTTCCAACCATCCATAGACCATTGGATGGAGAAGTGGTTTATGGTATTTGATAAACCTCCCTACAATAATAGGGAGGTGCCTCAATATTTCCTTAGGAAATTATTGGAAAAGTTTGTGTTAGGTTAGCATGTCAACTATTTTGACATCGATGAATTTCAAGGAGTGAGTTATGGGTATGCACAAGATAGAGAGAATTTTATGTGTAACCCATTGTTAGGTACTCATCCTCCGAGGTGAAGGCCTACCCCCCGTCGAACATCCATTAATAGGGGAGAGCATTACCCAGTGTTACGGACAAAATATTCCTATGGCTTCGGGTAGAACACAACAGACGGAGTGACACCATAAATCAACTCTAATCTCAAGTATGCCATAAGAATATAAAATTCTAACAACAAAGGGTAGGGCCCATACCTCAACTAGACGTTCGAAGAATACCACCATTGATATTTCGATCTAATGCTTGCTACCTACAACTTGTCCTCAACAACAAATGCATCCAAGCATATAATATGTATGTAAAATGTTAGCATCTACCCTAGCATAATCCATTGAACATGTATAAAGAAAATATACCCATGGAAATTAACATAAAAATTTGCACATGAATTTGGACGAGAAAAGAGTATTTCTATTAATTCAAAAATAGAAGTACAAAGTGACAACCTCTGTCAGTAGTTCATCAGAACCAAGAAACCAAGCTCCTCCACCTCATACTCCACCACTTCAATCCTCCATGCAAAGGGAAATCTCGGAAATACAATGGAGAGCATGGGAGATGAACATAAATGGTTCAATCAACATAGATAAAGGGATGCAGACTCAAGGAATGGGAAAAAAATTCCCTATAGCTTTGTTACTCTCAAAGTTTCTCCTCTTTCAATGCTTAACAATGGCTCGATATATAGCCCTCAAATGGGAAATTAAGGGTCGAATCAGAGCATTTTATAGCATATTGAAGGTCAAGTATCGTAACCATCGTGACTTGGCATGGAAAATCCAAAATATTTTTAATTTTGAGCACAAAAATCAATGTACACAGGTGAGAGTGGAGCAAGATGTGTATACGTGAGCTGCATAGATTGTGACCTGCGTGTATCAACAAAACTAAGTTTCTAAGGGTTTAATTAAAGCATCAGGAATTTACTGAGCAAGGGGGATGTAATGACTTTGTAGAGGGACACGGGTAGGCCGTCATGGCATGATGTATAAGGTGTGGTAAATCATGCTATAACACCCAGACCTTGACATCCCTATCCATTGTGACTCATAGATTGGTGTAACATAGAAGTTTCATAGTATTATCTCATGAGGAGTGAGCTTTAGGTGAGGTTGGGGGAGGAGTTGGGTCTTCATGCCCTACAATAGGGTCATACTAGGAGAGGCAATATGGAGCCTCATAGTGTTCAAGTTGTGGGAAGAATTGCTATGGAGAAATGGAGGTCAACAGTCCTATCACTTTTATGCTGGAGGTTAGTATGTTGACCATATTCTTTTTCTTCATTGATTATATATATTATTATACTTACTCTTTATATATCTAATAACATGATTTTTTATATTTCTATGCCCATATAGTACACCTGCCACACTAGGTGATGCATTAGTGTCAGTTTTTGCCAATAATGTAGCTTTTGCAACAACTCTCTCCTTCGGTGTGCCACACACCTAGTATGATGAAGTGAGTGGTTCATGAATTAAAACAAGCCCTCCTTGCCAGTTTTTTTATATGTTTTTAGTACATAATCTAGATTCTTTTAGTCTCAATGTGCTTTTAGTTTGTGTATAATGGTTGACTTCATTTAATATTTCTATCGGTTGTGGTACCATACATCGATGAACCTTATCCACTTGGGGTGGATGAATCACCACCTTCCTAAGTATCGTGTGTGAAGTAAATCTTGTTTAAATGAGAATTTTTTTGATCCTATTTTGGTTAACTAATTAACATATTTTTAAATTTGTATGCAAGTGGGTTCGTTCCCTTCCAGGTTGGCAGTATCATCCCCTCATTTTTCACCATTGCCGACTTTCCACACATTATTTAACTCAAGATACATGGATAGTCTTCCCTATGGCTAGTTTTCCTTGACTCTTTGGATACTAGTTCCATCCCTTGGGGTACTTCCATCTATAGTAAGCATCGTGGTTGTGTATTGCCACCCATTGCCACCTCCTTTTCCATCACATGAAATTGTGCATCCCTCATTGATATCCTGTACTATATCCACCATTGTCACATCTACTTTGATCTCAACACCTCGCCCTGTTAGTAAAAATATGTCACCAATAATAGATGACATTAAATTGTCAACCCAAGAAGGTAAACTTTGAGGTACCGACACTGTATGTACATGATTGAAGTAGATGCTAAACTAACTCTTAGTTTATTGAAGTATAAATCAAACTATAACTGATCTAATCCCTCTCATAACAATTCCATTAAACCACACTTCAGAGCTATTGAAATAAGTTGATTAAAACAATTCACCAACCTTGCTGCAACTAATCTCTGATAGAACACTTTGAAATCAGATGCTGACAAACTTCTGAAAATGAAATCTAACCACTCTTCAAATGAATTTGAAGCAACAAGCAACTTCACTCTATCTTGAAATAGGAACTGGAATAGAAGGACATAAACAACTTGAATTTCAAACTGTAAACTCATAACTGTTGTAACCAATATTCAAACTAAAAATTAAACAAACTCATAATATAATTGAATCAATACTGGAGATGCAAAATCATAACTAGAGTCAATCTCTCACAAAACTAAACTCAATATCTGCAATTAGAAATAATCATGTCCTAAGATGCAACACATGCCCAAGCAGGGGGGGCTCCTAAATCAATATGTGTTATAATTAATCTACATCAAATGTAACATGCCATAAAAACATAGCTTTAATATTAATGTTCAAATAATCAGATACATAATCTGACTCATAACATCCTCATCAGCAAAATTCTTCTACATCTATCTTCATATTCTCATACATGCGCCCTCCTACCCTCCTCCTATTACATGAGAAATCAACCTTACCCTTTACATGAGAAATCCTCCTACCATTTATACACTTACACCAAATCTGAACAACCTGAAACAAACTTCCCCAATTTCAGAAGTCGTTCAAACAACTTAGAAACAACCAACTCATAAAACGCAATTTGGAAAAAATTGGAAAAATGACCCTTCGATATGTATCTGGTGGTTGTGAATTTGGTGAAAGGATTTATGGGTTTTGTAAATGGATAGTTTTTATTCAAACCCATTATACCATTCGGAGATCTATTCTCCCACGTGGACACAAATAGAGGCACAATATGGAAGTTCATAAATATTCACTGCTAAAAATATGGGTGCCATATTGAGTACCAGATCAGGTACTGAAACAGGTACCGGAAGTGCAGCGTTCCAAATCAGATTTGCATTGCTGGTACAAGTTGGTGCTGACTATCATTTAATTACAATACAAATACCTCACCAAGGCAAAATTAGTTCACAGCTTAATTAATTAACAAAATACACATGAAATGATCCAAAATAACATGAATTATCTTATTAACTCCGGAACAATATATGAGGAAAAGACTTGAAGAGATTATGAAATAACAAGGTTATGCGTAAAATAAAAGAAACAATGATTATGAAAATGGATTTCATGAATTGAAAATTAAGCCAAAAATGAGGACCATCATCTCCCCCAAATCGAAGATTTTGCATGTCCTCATGCAAAGGAGAGATATGAGGATGGAGCACAAAATTGAAGCTCTAGGTTTCTAGAGAAAGGTCTTAGTATTCAAACCAACTACAGAGGTATGAGTAAAACTTTATTTAAATGATATTCCTCATGAATTATTCATTGTTATCTTGTTGAAACTGTGCAAAGAATAAGTTTCAACCCACAACTTAAAAGTGTAATGATGGCATGGAAAAATAACATATGGCTTGCATGACTTTAGAAATATCAGAATTCAACATTGAATAAGTAATCAAATTCACAAGAGAGGCATATGGGTGATAATAATGAGTGAATTATGATGGGCAATGGAGCATATAATATTTTTCATTCATCGTAGACTTCTTCCTTATGCATTAAATCAATTAAAGAAGCATTAAAACTAATCTCACATGATATTAGTACTTACCAACCAAGTTATGCTTTGCAGGATAAATAGAAGAATGAGTGGACGAATGCATGCTGAAAATGAAGCTGAAAGGTTAGATGTGCTAGTACTTACTCTTAGAGACTTTCAATCATCACCTTGAAACGTTGCCAACCATTGCATCATGATGACATATTCTTGTAGTTTCTAGGAGTTGATGACAAGAATAGGCTACTGAAAATGAGAATGCTACAAACAATCTCCTTGTAACATGCTTTGTAAGGAGAATAAACAAGAAGGTATCAAGCACTAGATGACTCTAAACATGAAAATAAAATGGGTCTTCTACTGCAATGTACCAAACAATGGTTCATCCTAAAAAAATTATACTTCTTTGGCCCATGCTAAAGAGCCGCCTTACTTTTGGAAAACCTTAATTTCCTGGAGATAATATCTTGATGGTTATTCATCTATTTTCAGAATTCACACATTCACACCCCGCTCCAACCTTCTAAGAAGACGAAAACAAATGTAAATTTCTTCAATTTTAGTCTGTCTTCAATATATCGTTTGAAAAGATCTGAACAGATTATGACAGGTTTTTCCTATAAATCTGACCAAGAAACAATTTTTTTGTGGGGGAGAAGAAATAAGATGCAACAACATAGAGGATAGATATTGAGTTGAGCCTTCCTTATTGTAGCCTTTTGTTATTATTCTAAGAAATTACAGTTCCTCAACATAATTTTTTTTAACCGACTCTGGGAGATTTCCCTTCCAAAATAATTTCTCTGTTTCGAATTCACCTTCCCATCAATATAAATATGCTATAGGATTAGAGGTTTGGCATAGGAATAAATGTCTTCTTCAAGATGTCTTATTGATGATCACCAATCCTTGTATCATTTGAAAAACATGGAAAGACTACTCCACTATATAGACATGAACTACTTGCATCACTTATTGAAATCCAACTATTTACAATCCTACCTTACTTGAAAAGAAGACCCTCTTTTTTCAAGTATAAGAATATTTCCAAAGAATCCATGTGTGTAACAGGATTACAAATAACTTAATGCTCAAATTTAGAATGTAAACTTTGACATATACCTGAACATGAAGAACCGACTGATCATTTTCATGTGATTCTAAGAACTGCTGAAGAAGAGAGTCAATGGTTGGACTTATATCATACTGGAACCATTCTTCAATATAATTTTTCTTTCCTAATATCTCTTGTACATCCACTTGCATATCTTCCTCTACCATATTTTGATTTTCACATTCCTGAGTGCTCAAAGGATCCAAACATGCCATAAATACTTCAATCTCTGGCTCTAAATTATCTCCATCTGGTGGAGTTTCTTCTTCTTTGACCTCTATTGTCAATTGGCATAAATGCTCAAGGATGATTGCAACATATATTGATTTTTTTTTCACTTTCTGAGTTGTAGATATCTCCTCAAGTTCCACCAAAATATGAGAAATCCCCTGGAGTAATATCTTCCTTCTTTCAACAATTCTTGAATTCATTTGAGTGCTTCTTGCTGGGTTTTTATGAATTTTAGTGTAGGTTGAAGGTTTGTACTGTATTGATAACTTTTCAAATCACACCAATTGAAAAATAAATCCCTGTACTAAATTTTCAAAATTCACACCACTGAATTCACACGGCTACAAAGCTAAATCAACATGCCAAATTCAAAGCAAAAGTATACCGTTGAAACAAAATCACACTCGCTTGAAATGAAATCTCATTCTATGAAAAAGGAAGTCACACTTTCTTGAAAGACCTCCTTTCTTGAAATAGATCTCATATTGTTGAAAGTAAAGGCATACTTTCATGTGAAGAATCTTACACTACTGAAATGAAAATTTCACTTACACCAAACAAACCACACCCTTGGAAGTTTAATTCTCACAAATGCTAAACTAATCTTGCACGCAAGTCTTCAGATAAAATAAAATGTAGTTCTGCATAAATGAAATTTTCATTCAAATTATAAATTATGAACCAACTACTTCTTCTTATTTCAACAAACTAAAAACTCCTTGAAACCAACAAGGAAAGGATTTGGAGGAACCCGCTAAAGAAGATGTGCACGTTCTTACCTTTTGTCTTACCGTTCCTCCTCCCCCATCCTCCGATAGAAACAACACAGGATTTGTTCTCCAATCCTTTTTAGAACTTCCCTGGCAACGACGTCAGAAATGTCAGTAAAAATATATCATCTATAGTAGTTGACATTAAATTTTCAACCCGAGAAGGTAAACTTTTAGGTACCAGTACTGTATGTACAAGATTGAAGCAGATTCTAAACTAACTCTTAGTTTATTGAAGTAAATATCAAACTATAACTAATCTAATCCCGATCATAACAATTCCATCAAACCACACTTTAGGGCTATTGAAATAATTCTATTAAAATAATTCATAAACCTTGGTGCAACCAAAGGACTGAAACAGGAACTGGAACCAAAGGACTGAAACAACTTGAACTTCAAACTAGAAACTCATAATTGCTGTAACCAAATATTCAAAATGAAAATGAAACAACGTCACAATTTAATTGAAATCAATACCGGAGATGGAAAATCATAACTATAATCAATCTCTCACAAAACTAAACTCAATATATGCAATTAGAAATTATCATGGCCTAAGATGAAACACATTCCCAAATAGGGGGGCCTCCTAACTTAGGATGTGTTATAATTAATCCACATCAAATGTAACATGGCATAAAAAAATATTTAATATTAATGCTCAAATAACAAATACATAACCTGACTCACAACATCCTCATCAACAAAATTCTTCTACATTTATCTCCATATTATCATACCCGCGCCCTCCTACCCTCCTATTACAAGAGAAATCAACCTCCCCCTTTACATAAGAAATACTCCTATCATTTGTACACTTACATCAAGTCTGATCAACCAGAAACAAGCTTCCCCAATTTCAAAATTCGTTTAAACAACTCAGAAACAACCAACTCAGAAAACACAATTTGACAAAAAATGCAAAAATGTCGCTTCGTTATCTCTTTGGTGGTTGTGAATTTGATGAAAGGATTTTTGGGTTTTGTACCTGGATAGTTTTTTTTCAAAATCATTATACCATTCTGAGATATATGATCCCATGTGCACATAGACTGAGGCGCAATATGGAATTTCAGAAATATTCACTACTAAAAATATGGGTGTTAGATTGAGTGTCGGATCAGGTACTTGAACAGGTACCGAAAGTGCAGAGTTTCAAATTAGATTTGCATTGCTGGTACAAGTTGGTTCTGACTAGCATATAATTAGAATACAAATACCTCACTAAGGAAAAAATAGTTCAAATCTTAATTAATTAACAAAATACATTAGAAATGATCCAAAATAACATGAATTATCTTATTAAATCCATAACGATATATGAGGAAGAGACTTGAAGAGCTTATGAAATAACAAGGTTATGCATAAAATAGAATCAATAATGATTATGAAAATGGATTTTATGAATGGAAAATTAAGCCAAAAATGAGGACCATCATCTCCCCCAAACCGAATATTTTGCATTTCCTCATGCAAAGGAGAGATCTCAAGATGGAGCACAAAACATAAGCTCTAGGATTATAGAGGAAGGTCTTAGTCTTCACACCAATTGCGTAGGTCTCAGTAAAAAAATTATTTAAATGATATTCCTCATGAATTCTTCATTGTTATCTCGTTGAAACTGTGCAAAGAATACATTTCAACTTACAACTTGAAAGTGTAATGATGGCATGGAAAAATAACATATGGCTTGGATGACTTCAGAAATATCAAAGTTCAACATTGAATAAGTAGTTAGATTCATGAGATACGCATATGGGAAATAATAATGAGTGAATTAGGATGGGTATTGGAGCATATAATATTTTTCATGCATCATAGACTTCTTCCTTATGCATTAAATCAATTAAAGAAGCATCAAAACTAATCTCACCTAATATTAGTACTTACCAACCAGGTTACGCTTTGTAGGCTAAAAAGAGGACCGAGTGGACGAATGCATGTTGAAACTAAAGTCAAAACTTCAGTTGTGCCAGTACTTGCTCTTAGATACTTTCAATCATCACCTTGAAAATGTTGCCAACCATTGCATCACGATGACAAATTCCTGTAGTTTCGAGGAGTTGATGACAATAATAGGCTACTGGAAATGAGAATGCTACAAATCATATCCTTGTATCATGTTTTGTAAGGAGAATAAAAAATGAGGAATCAAGCACCATATGACTATAAACATGAAAAGAAAATGGGTCTTCCACTGCAATGTCCCAAACAATGGTGCATCATAAAAAAAGAATACTTCTTTTGCCCATGCTAAAGAGCTTCCTTACTTTTGGCAAACCTTAATTTCCTAGAGCTAATATTTTGATGGTGATTCATCTATTTTCAGAAGTCACACATTGACACCCCGCTAAATCCTTCAGATAAGACGAAAACAAATGTAAATTTCTTCAATATATTGTTTGAAAATATCTGAACATATTATGACTTATTTTTCATGTAAATATGACCAGGAAACAAATTCTTCTAGGGGAGAAGAAATAAGATGCAACAACACAGAGGATAGAAAATGAGTTGATCCTGCCTTATTGTAGCTTTATTCTATTAGTCTAATCAATTTATAGTTGCTCAACATAAACTTTTTTAACCCACTTTGTGGGATTTCCTTTCCAAAAGCATTTCTCTGTTTCAAATTCACCTTCAAATTCACCTTCCCAACAATAGAAATATGCTATGGGATTAGAGGTTTAGCATAGGAACAAAGGTCTTCTTCAAGATGTCTTATTAATTATCACCACTCCTTGTATAATTTGAAAAACATGGAAAGACTGCTGCACTATATGGACATTAACTACTTGCAGCACTTATTGAAATTCAACTATTTACAATCCTACCCTACTTGAAAAGAAGACCATATTTTTTCAAGTATAAGCAGATTTCCAGAGAATCCATGTTTGCAAAATTCTTACAAATAAATTAATTCTCAAATTTATAATGTAAACCTTGACATATACCTGAACATTAAGAATCAACTGATCATTTTGATGTGGTACTAAGAACTACTGAAGAAGAGAGTCAATGGTTGGCCTTATACCAAACTGGAACCATTCTTCAATATATTTTGTCTTCCCTAATATCTCTTTTCCATCCACTTGCATATCTTCCTCTACCATATTCTGATTTTCACATTCCTGAGTGCTCAAAGGAGCCAAACATGCCATAAACTCTTCAATCTCCAGCTCCAAATTATCTCCATCTAGTGGAGTTTCTTCTTCTTTGACCTTTCTTGTCAATTGGAATGGATGCTCAAGGATGATTGCAGGATCTATTTAATTTTCTTTCATTTTATGAGCTGTAGATATCTCTTCAAGTTCCACCAAAATATGGGAAAGCTCTTGGAGTAATATCTTCCTTCTTTCAACAATTCTTGAATTCATTTGAGTGCTTCTTGCTGGATTTTTATGACTTTTAGTGTAGGGGGAGGGGTTGTACTATATTGATAAATTTGTAAATCACACCAATTGATAAATAAATCCTTGTACTAAATATGCAAACTTCACACCATTGAATTCACACAACTGTAAATCTAAATCAAGATTTTTTCTTCAAATCAAAAGTATACCGCTGAAAGAAAATCACACTCACTTGAAATGAAATATCATACTGCAAAAAGGGAGGCCACACTTTCTCAAAAGACCTCCTTTCTTGAAATAAATCTCATATTGATGAAAGTAAATGCATACTTGCATGTGAAATAATCTCACACTATTGAAATGAAAATTATACTTACACCAAACAAGCCACACCCTTGGAAGTTGAATTCTCACAACTACTAAACAAATCTTGCACGCAAGTCTTTAGATAAAATAAATTGCAGTTCTTCATAAATGAAATTTGCATTCAAATTATAAATTATGAACCAACTACGTCTTGTTCTCCCAATAGACTGAAAAATCCTTCAAACCAACAAGGAAAGGCTTTGGAGGAACCCGCTAAAGCATATGCGTAGGTTCTTACCTCTCGTCTTATCATTCCTCCTCCCCAGCCTTGGTAGAAACAACACATGATTTTTTTTGCAATCCTTTTTAGCACCTCCTCGGCAATGATGCCAAAAATGCCAATAAAATTATATCATAATTAATAACTGACAATAAATTGTCAACCCAAGAAGGTAAAATTTGAGGTACCAACATTGTATGTACACGATTGAAGTAGATGCTAAACTAACTCTTAGTTTATTGAAGTAAATATCAAACTGTAACTTATCTAATCCCGCTCATAACAATTCTATCAAACCACACTTCAGAGCTATTGAAATAATCTGATTAAAACAATTCATAACCCTCGCTGCAAATAATATCTGATAGCACACTTTGAAATCAAATGCTGACACACTTCTGAAAATGAAATATAACCAATGTTCAAATGAATTTGAAGAAACAAGCAACTTCACTCTATCTTGAAATAGGAATTGGAATCAAAGGATTGAAACAAATTGAATTTCAAACTGTAAACTCATAACTGCTGTAGCCAAATATTCAAAATGAAAATGAAACAACCTCACAATATAATTGAAATCAATACTCGAGATGCATAATCATAACTAGAATCAATCTCTCATAAAACTAAACTCTATATCAGCAATTAGAAATTATCATGGACTAAGATGCAACACATGCCCAAGAAGGGGGGCCTCCTAACTCAGGATGTGTTATGATTAATCTACATCAAACGTAACATGTCATAAAATAAGATATTTAATATTAATGTTCAAAAAATCATATACATAAGCTGGCTCACAACATCCTCATCAACAAAATTCTTCTACATCTATCTCTATATTCTCATACCTGTGCTCTCCTACCCTCCTCCTATTACCTGAGAAATCAACCTCCCCCTTTACATTAGAAATCCCTCTACCATTTATACACTTACATCAAGTCTGAACAACCTGAAACAAACTTCCCCAATTTCAAACATCAACCTCCCCCTTTACATTAGAAATCCCTCTACCATTTATACACTTACATCAAGTTTGAACAACCTGAAACAAACTTCCCCAATTTCAAAATTCATTCAAACAACTCAGAAAACACAATTGAACAAAAATTGGAAAAATGGCCCTTCAATATCTCTCTGGTGGTTTTGAATTTCGCAAAAGGATTTCTAGGTTTTGTAGCTGGATTGTTTTTCTTCGAACCCATTAGACATTTCGGAGAGATATTCTACCACATGCACATAGATCAAGGTGCAATATGGCAGTTCAGAAATATTCACTACTAAAAATCCGGGTGCTGGATTGAGTGTCGGATTATGTATTGGAACAGTGACTGGAAGTGCAAAGTTTCGAATTATATTTGTATTGATGGTACAAGTTGGTGCTGACTAGCATCTAATTAGAATACAAATACCTAACCAAGGAAAAAATAGTTCAAAGCTGAATTAATTAAAAAATACACTAGAAATGATCCAAAATAACATGAATTATATTATTAACTCTGAAACGATATATGAGGAAAATAATTGAAGAGCTTATGAAATAACAATGTTATGCGTAAAATATAAGCAATAACGATTATGAAAATGGATTTTATGACTAGAAAATTAAGCAAAAAATGAGGACAATCATCTCCCCCAAACCGAAGATTTTGCATGTCCTCATGCAAAGGAGAGATCTTAGGCTGGAGCACAAAACTGAAGCTCTAGGTTTATAGAGAAAGGTATCAATCTTCACACCAACTACATAGGTCCGAGTAAAAAATTTATTTAAATGATATTCCTCACGAATTCTGCATTGTTATCTCATTGAAACTATGCAAATAACACGTTTCAACCTGCAACTTGAAAGTGTAATGATGGCATGGAAAAATAACATATGGCTTGCATGACTTTAGAAATATCTAATTTCAACATTGAATAAGTAGTCAGATTCACAAGATAGGCATATGGGTGAAAATAATGAGTGAATTAGGATGGGCAATGGAGCATATCATATTTTTAATGCATCGTAGACTTCTTCCTTATGCTTTAAATCAGTTAAAGAAGTATTAAAACTAATCTCACACGATTTTAGTATTTACCAACCAGGTTACACTTTGCAGGCTAAAAAGAGGACCGAGTGGACCAATGCATGCTGAAACTAAAGCTGAAGCTTTAGATGTGGCAGTACTTTCTCTTAGAGACTTTCAATCATCACCTTGAAAATGTTTCCAACCATTGCATCATGATGACAAATTCTTGTAGTTTCTAGGAGTTGATGACAACAATAGGCTACTGGAAATGAGAATGCTACAAATAATCTCCTTGTAACATACTTTGTAAGGAGAATAAATAAGAAGGAATCAAGCACCATATGACTCTAAACATGAAAAGAAAAAGGGTCTTCTACTGCAATGTCCCAGACAATGGTGCATCCTCAAAAAGGAATACTTCTTTGGCCCATGCTAAAGAGCTGCATTACTTTTGGAAAACCTTAATTTCCTGGAGCTGATATTTTGATGGTGATTCATCTATTTTCAGAAGTCACACATTCACACCCCTCTACATCCTTCTAAGAAGATGAAAACAAATGTAAATTTCTTCAATTCCAGTCTATCTTCAATATACCGTTTGAAAAGATCTGAACATATTATGACATATTTTTCCTGTAAATATGACCAAGAAGCAAATTCTTGTGGGGGAGAAGAAATAAGATGCATGAACACTGAGGATAGACAATGAGTTGATCCTGCCTTAGTGTAGCTTTCAGTTATTAGTATAAGAAATTTACAGTTGCTCAACATAAATTTTTTTATCCACTCTGGGGGATTTCCCTTCCAAAAGAATTTCTCTATTTTGAATTCACCTTCAGATTCACCTTCCCATCAATAGAAATATTCTATAGGATTAGAGGTTTGGCATAGGAACACATGTCTTCTTCAAGACGTCTTATTGATGATCACCACTCGTATTATTTGAAAAACATGAAAAAGAATTTTGCACTATATGGACATTAACTACTTACAACACTTATTGAAATCCAACTATTTACAATCCTACCCTACTTGAAAACAAGACCATCTTTTTTCAAGTATAAGAAGATTTCCAAAGAAGCCTAAGAAATGCTGAAGAATAGAGTCAATGGTTGGCCTTAGAATAGTCTGGAACCATTCTTCAATATAATTTGTCTTTCCTAATATCTCTTGTCCATCCACTTCCATATCTTCCTCTACCATATTCTGATTTTCACATTCCTAAGTGATCAAAGGAGCCAAACATGCCAGAAACTCTTCAATATCCAGCTCCAAATTATCTCCATCTGGTGGAGTTTCTTGTTATTTGACCTTTGTTGTCAATTGGAATGGATTCTTAAGGATGACTACAATATTTATAGATTTTTATTTCACTTTATGAGCTGTATATATCTCTTCAAGTTCCACCAAAATATGAGAAATTTCCCAGAGTAATATCTTCCTTCTTTCAACAGTTCTTGAATTCATTTGAGTGCTTCTTGTTTTATTTTTATGAATTTTAGTGTAGGGGGAGGGGTTGTACTGCATTGATAACTTTGCAAATCGCACGAATTGAAAAATATATCCTTGTACTAAATATGCAAACTTCACACGACTGAATTCACACAACTGCAAAGCTAAATCAACATGCCATATTCAAAGCAAAAGCATACTATTGAAATAAAATCACACTCGCTTGAAATGAAATCTCATACCTGCAAAAAGGGAGGTCACACTTTCTTGAAAGAAATCTCATATTGTTGAAAGTAAAGGCATACTTGCATGTGAAAGACTCTCACACTACTGAAATGAAAAATTTACTTACACCAAACAAACCACACCCTTGGAAGCTGAATTCTCACAACTGCTAAACTAATCTTGCACACAACTCTTCAGATAAAATAAATTGTAGTTCTTCATAAATGAAATTTGCATTCAAATTATAAATTATGAACCAAATACTTCTTGTTTTCGCAAAAAATTGAAAAAAATCCTTGAAACCAACAAAGCAAGGATTTGGAGGAACCCACTAAAGCTAATGTGCATGTTCTTACCTCTCATCTTATCGTTTTATCGTTCCTCCTCCCCCAGCCTCCGGTAGAAAAAAAACATGGTTTGTTCTCCAATCCTTTTTAGCACCTCCCCGGAAACAATGTTGGGCAATAGGGCAGACCCGATTTAACTCTTATGCGTCGCACCAACAAAAGACCCACCGTGTTGGCCCTTTCGGCAACAACCTGCGCGCAGGTTGCAGTCTCACCCGAAACAGCAATGAGGTGCCGCAGAATCAGGTTTCTGCATGCAGAGAGGGGTATTACTGCACCTTAGCCTTTAAAAGCAATTATTAATCAACACTTGTAAATCTATCATTCATTCACATATGACTTCGCAGCACAATAAACAAACTAAACTTGCATAAC
>LPNX010898611.1:64940-126892 GCA_001517045.1 Pseudotsuga menziesii
AACAACACCAAAAATTTCAGTAAAAATATATCACCAATAATAGATGACATTAAATTGTCAACCCGGGATGGTAAACTTTGAGGTACCAACACTGTATGTACACGATTGAAGTAGATGCTAAAGTAACTCTTAGTTTATTGAAGTAAATATCAAATTGTAACTAATCTAATCCCGGTCATAACAATTCCATCAAACCACACTTTATATCTATTGAAATAATTTGATTAAAACAATTCACCAACCTTACTGCAACTAATATCTGATAGCACACTTTGAAATCAAATGCTGAAACACTTCTGAAAATTAAATCTAACCACTCTTCAAGTGAATTTGAAGCAACAAGCAACTTCACTCTATCTTGAAATAGGAACTGGAATCAAAGGACTGAAAGAACTTGAATTTTAAACTATAAACTTATAACTGTTGTAACCAAATCTTCAAGATTAAAATGAAACAAACTCACAATATAATTGAAATCAATACTGGAGATGCAGAATCATAACTAGAATCAATCTCTCACAAAACTAAACTCAATATATGCAATTAGAAATTATCATGGCCTAAGATGTAGCACATGCCCAAGCAGGGGGCCCTCCTAACTTAGGATGTGTTATAATTAATCTACATCAAATGTAACATGCCATAAAAACATATATTTAATATTAATGTTCAAACAATCATATACATAAGCTCGCTCACATCATCCTCATCCACAAAAATCTTTTACATATATCTCCATATTATCATACATGTTCCCTCCTACCCTCCTCCTATTACATGAGAAATCAACCTACCCCTTTACATGAGCAATCCTCCTACCATATATACACTTACATAAATTCTTAACAACCTAAAAAAAACTTCCCCAATTTCATAATTCGTTCAAACAACGTAGAAACAACCAACTCAGAAAACACAATTTGGCAAAAATTGGAAAAATTTCCCTTCGATATTTCTCTGGTGGTTGCGAATTTCGTGAAAGGATTTATTGTTTTTGTAATTGGATAGTATTTCTTCAAACCTGTTAGAATGTTCAGAGAGATATGCTCCCACGTGCACATAGATCGAAGCACAATATGGCATTTCATAAATATTCACTGCTAAAAATCTGGGTGCCGGATTGAGTGCCGGATCAGGTGCTAGAACAAGTACAGGAAGTGTAGAGTTCCGAATTAGATTTGCATTTGTGGTACAAGTTTGTACTTACTAGCATCTAATTAGAATACAAATACCTCACCAAGGCAAAATTAGTTCAAAGCTTAATTAATTAACAAAATACACTAGAAATGATCCAAAATAACATGAATTATCTTATTAACTCCATAACAATATGTGAGGAAAAGAATTTAAGAGATTATGAAATAAAAAGGTTATGCATAAAATAGAAGCAATAATGTATATGAAAATGGATTTTATGAATGGAAAATTAAGCCAAAAAAGAGAACAAAAAATGTGTGAAGTTAAATCTTGTTTAAATGAGAATTTTGTTGATCTTATTTTGGTTAAATAATTAAAATATTATTAAATTTGTATGTAAGTGGGTTTGTTCCCTTGCAGGTTGGCAGTATAACCCCCTCATTTTTCATCATTGCCAACTTTCCACACATTATTTGTCTTGCGATACATGGATTGTCTTTCCTATGGCCAGTTTTCCTTGATTCTTGGGATACTAGTTCCATCCCATAGGGTACTTCCATCTATAGTAAATATCGTGCTTGTGTATTTCCACCCATTTCCAGCTCCTTTTCCATCACATGCAATTGTGCATCACTCACTGATATCCCATACTATACCCACCAATGTCACATCTACTTCGATCTCAACACCTCTCCCACATGCACCTCCCCCACCATCATCCCATGATGATAGCATAATGGGTGTGATAGGATATGGTCCATTGGATCATTTTGCACAACTGAGTGCTACACATACTAGTGAATCTCCACCATTGCATGATATATTCATGGTGATATCATGCATTGATGAATTCTTTTGTATCATGATTGGAATTGATTTTAGAAATTTTAAGCTTAAATTTCATGTTTTCATTGCAACTCCCCATAAAAAACAATCCTTGATTCTAATCACCAATCTATCAATTCCATTGGATATTAAGCATTCTGTTACAACTAGAGATCCCCTTGACTTGTTAGTTCCATGGTCAAAAGCATCTTCTATTTGGAAAGATGAGAAACAAGGGTTTTCTCATTGGGCCACAATGCACTTTTTGCATTGAGGGGTCAAATTGGATAAACTCAATTATGAGGGACTATGTATGGTATGATCACCTTTTTAGGCCCAAATTTTTTTTCTCAAACTCATGGAAATTTATTATGTTTCTCGGTTACGATTTTAGGCCATAGGACCAATTTTCCATGTGTCCCTAAATGGTTTTGGAAAGCGAGTTGCAACTCCCCATAAAAACATAAAGTGTGAGTCTAGTATCCAAAATCTCAGTTGTTTTGGATTGAAGACATTAAATTACATCTAGGTATTCCCATTTCTTATCATTTACATGGTCGAAAGAATATTCCATTTGGAAAGATGAGAAACTAGAGTTTTGTTGAGTGGGCCACAATGCATTTTTGTATCAAGGGGTCAAATTGCATAAACTCAATCACAAGAGGTTCTTTATGGAATGATCACCTATTTTAGGTCCAAACACGCATTCTAAATCTCATGGAACTCTATTATGTTTCTCGATTACGATTTTAGGCCATGGGATCAATTTGGCATGTATCCCTAAATAGCTTTGGCAAGCAAGTTGCAACTCTCCATAAAACACAAACCATGAGTTTGATAACTAAACTGTAAATTTTGGAGTATTTTAAGCATTATATTATAGTTAGTAATTCCCATTTATTGTTAGTTCCATGGATTAAAACATCTATTATTGGAAAGACAGGAAACTAGGATTTTTCTTAGTGGACCATAATGTAGTTTTTGCATCAAGGGTGTTTGTCACTCTATATAATCATTAATTTTTGTAATGATTGTGTAGATATTTCTAGTTACCTTTGAAATAAACAGAATTCCTTGGGTTGAAAATTTATAATGATCGCTCTGTTCATTGCATCAAGGGTGTTGGTCACTCTAATTCCCACAATATCAATCCAACAGTTTATAATCTAAGAATAAATCAACCTATAATTACTTTTGCAGAAAGATAAATCCTATTTTACCAAATAAGAACAATCACAAACCATTAATAAAAAAAACCAATTCATAAAAGCAATGATCTATCTGTAACAACTATTACTAATCGACACACTTTGCATAAGAAAAGGATTATCCTACACAATCAATTGTCACACCACACTGTTGCATCAAGCCAAAGGGAAACTAGTAATGAAATTATTTAATGAATGGTGTTGCAACTAACTATGAATGCATAAAGTTGAAATCCCACACTAAACAAAAATAACTAAACTAAAACATCTACCACTACCAACAACTTTGTAAGACGGTGGGCCCTAGCCTTCGAACAGAGATGTTGTTGAAGGATTAGAAAGAGCTACAAAAAAACAATACTGAGAATTTCTGCTCCTTTTATTAAAATGATCGAATTACAGTTATAGTATTCTCTGCTATGCCTTCTCTCAAATTGCCAACCCTTGGCTCCAATTTCATGTTCGTTCTTATACAAAAATTGAACCGTTCAGTTAGATCAATATTGGGCAACCATAAAGATCTACAATCTTTAGGCTACTGAATTAAACAAGAACAATTACAACTATTATTACATTGCATAAGATCAATTCAGATAATGAATGAACTTTAAATTCGAACAGTTTCATAGGTTGAACCATGTTCCAGCTAACGAGGAGAGATAATCGTGTAGTTTCAGCTAGATGCATGGAAGGACATCTAATATTCTCTCATCAACAGCTTGGACCGGATCATCAGATAGGAAACTGACGCCAGACATTCTTCATCTCCGAATGCAAAGAGCTGTTACACTTGATACACCTCAAGATTATGAACCTTCTTTGAACCAATGAAAAATTAGCGTAGATGAAAGATAAAGTTCATAATTATGAATAAAATCAATCATTAATGAAATAAGTAATAATGATTTAGACCTTAGGAATTCATGTTTTTCTTCTTAGAAAGGATAAAGATTCTAGTTGTAACTAGGAGACAAAAACATGGAAAAAGGGCTAAATAGAATAAGTAAAAAAGGGTAATTTCAACGCCCAACATCTCCCCCCAACTATCCAATTGCACATCCTCATGCAATCAATTCCAACTAGTCTGAATATGAATCAGACTAAATACTTTTCCTGTGCAAGTGAGTGAGGTTGAAGGATGATTATGGTCTCTCCCTTGTTTGCAAAAATCCATTGATTGTCATCATATTAGCCCAACAATCTCTTTTCATCTTCTTTGTCATACTGCAAGTACTCTTGTAATTCCTATATGGCCACTAGATAAGAGGAAATATAAATTTCAAAACTAGCCAGCTTGGACCACATGGCTCCATGCACTTAACATAACCTGGCACTTTAGAAAAAGCATACTTATAATTTTCAAAGCAATATGGGTTCTTTGCCTTTAAATATATGGGAGAAACCTCCCATCGATGACTGCTCCCTTTTAGGGAATAGTCCTCGTGCCGAGAGATCAAACTGCCACAAGTGGGGATGACTCTCTGTTGGAGTGCAACCAACTGATTGACTTTCTCAGGGGATGAAAGATATTTATTATACCTAGAAATTAGAGGTACAAGATCCCAAGGTTCACCACAAATACACAAAGTGGAGTTGTCCTCATTCCTATGAATGGTTTGAGAAGCACCCCACCAATGCATTTGATTAGTGACAAAAGAGGTAAATTCTCTTAGATGAATATCTCCAATATGAGGAACTAGATTAGACTGAGAGTCCACCAAATAGGCCATCTCATGAAAGTACAAGTCACATAACAAATTTTGCTCCGAAAAATCATTATGGGTGAAAGTCTGTAGGAACTGGGGAGGTGTCACAATTTGTCAAGGCATCCCTTCTTTTAAAGACTTTATTTTGAACAGATTCATATGTTCAACAATAAACACGGGATAGGATAAAGATGGAGTTCTACAGCTCAATAACTCTTTCAATTCCTCCTCCATTTTCTCCCAACGAATTTTCTGTAAGAAAATATCTTTGACCCATTTTTCGTTGAGTTCCTAAATAGTATTTTTATGCTCAACCAGAGAAATTATTCCTTTCTCATATTGAATCGCATGATACTTCCATTTACTCACCTAGAGCTTCAAAAATGACAATTATTTTTCCAATTCTTTCTTGTCTTCATCTATGACTGATGTCACATCCCCACCCTTCTACCAGCAAGAGGACGTGACTATGCTGCTATCAATTTGGGAAATATAAGCCCCATGAACATAATATAAAAATGCATTGAACTTAAAAACATACACAAATGCATAAATCATTAACATACAACGGAAGCACAACACATTCCTTTCAAGCATTCAACATGTTCATATTATTTCATAAAAAATTACAATTGCAGAGTTAAATACAAGAATAATTATCTTGAGAAGAAGCTTCCCCGAAACTAGCTATGTCACTGCAATGTTCCACCCAACCATAGGCTAGTGTGCTCCTTACTCTCTTAGCATCGCTGCCACCCTTGAGTTGGGCATGATTTCCACAAGGAACTAGGGGACACAAACTTACACACACAAGGCCAAACACCCACTGTCAATCCAATAACCAAATCCAAACACAGTCATCCCACTAACGTATGGATTCTTGGACTTACTCAGCTAAGCCGACACAGGGATGCACTATACAACAAAATGCAAGTTCTGGGTATAAACCAGAAACGTCATGGGAACCCAAAATCGAAATGACAAAAGGGGAAAACAACCCAAGTGACCCAAATCATTCATAAAACGTTGGATGGCCTTGCAAAGGCAAAAAAAGACCTTTATCACACCCAAATCATGGGTCTACCTTCCCAGCCACAAAACATAACAAAAACGGGTTTGCACCCCAAAATGAACAAGTAAAATGGGGAAAAACGACCCAGGATGAACAATTCATTTCAGAAATGTTCTATGGGTTTCGTGTGGGAAAAAACATCCCCATTCTATTCCCCAATTCATGGATCTATTCTCCTATTGACTGTGCAACTCCAAAAATGAAATTTCCCAACTGTATGAAGGAGGAAACAATATAAAATTGCCTAGGAGAGACTCCAACCACTGAAAATTTAGAAAAACAACATCCCAGCCATGGGGAAGACAAAGGAAATTGTTGCAACGTGAGGAAAACACCCTAGAGCTCCATAAAACACATGAGGAAGAGAGGACATGAATGAATGATGGAATGAGTAGACGTTCTTGGGTTTTTACTTGCCCAAGAAGTCAAAACACGTATTCCAAAATTTGATGGCTTCTCCAAATTGAATTTGGACTACCATACTCTTCCCATCCCAAGCATTAACTAACTAAACCACTTTTAGATGACTTGGCACAAAAGACAAATTGGGTAGTTTACCACTTTATGGGTTTGAATATTCCCTCCCAATTCCTTATGAAATAATGCCCCCATCTTTTTAATGTTGCATTGACATAGCTAGTTGTGGGTATTTTATTAATTGCATATTTACATGATTCCCAAATTATATGGTGCCATCAGCTAGAACGATAACCATCGACATCGATTTTAATTGCCGAAACGTAAACACTAAATATGTGGTGGGGCCTTTGCCTTCTGCCCACACCATGATTTATGAACACTCTTTACATTATATACGATTTAATGCAACTGGGGTTGAAACTGAGGTATTAAAATCCCCTCCCCCTTCAACAGAACTGTCCTCAGTGCTTTACATAATTGAAACAAAAGGATATACTGGCGCTACCCCAGTGCTCTGTAAAATTGAATAGAAATGGATGTGCCAATCTCATGGAATCCTCCATCTCCCCTGTATCCTCATTGGGATTGTGGTGCTCATTTTTTCTTTCACTTGTCCAATGGTACGATCTGGAACTCCTCCTTGGTTCCACTGCACAGTTGTCTTGTGTATGGACTCCTCCAAGTCCTTGATTTCATGCATCAGTACACACCACCGAATATTTTTCCCGTCTTGGAGAATCCTTCTCCGTGGCTTGGAACATCTCCAATGTCTTTGGCATCTAGCAATGCCTGTGCTCAAACCAGAATCAATGAGTCAATTCCCATGTTAGTATTCATAATATTTTCCCAAATCATAGATGAATCACAAGAACATGTATATATACATAAAATCAACAAGAAGTTTCCAAGTGAACCAAATACTTACTTGCATAAGTATCTTCCTTTTTTTTCATAGGTGTCCGACTAGGCTTAATACAACCATGGCATTCACAACCCTACCCCACCCCACACCTGGGTGTGCTTTAAATGGTAGCCAAATTTTCTGCAAGCTTTGGATCACCTGAAAATATATTTCAACCGAGATCTGATAGCTCTACTTCAGAGCCTAAATCTCCCTCTAGGTTCTCACCAAGCTCGGTGCCCCCCCCTTTCCGGACACCACAACAAATTAATTCACATGTAAGATTCATTCATATAAGGTGCAACCTATGATAATATTTTCAAAACCATGGATGCATCATATGTTCATGCATATTTGCAGAAAATCAACAACAACAAAACTTTGATAAGTAAACCAAATAATTATCTGTATAGAATCTCTCAACCGAGATTTGGTATCCCTACTCTAGATCCCAACACTTGGGTGCTTAATGGCAGCTCCGACTTAAGAGACTAGCACCTCCTCCAGTGCTCACCAAGCTCAGTCACGTTATTTCCAAACAACAAAATGAATCAACTCACTTGTTATATTCACTTCTATAAGATGCAACCTTTTAACAAGATTTTCCAAAATCCCAACTGCATCATATGCATATGTGTAATTACATAAAATCAACAAGCATTTTCCAAGTAATCAAATACTTGTCTACGCAGAATCTCTCATCCAAGATCTAGTCATCCCCACTTCAGAGTCTAACATCTCCTTGGGTTCTTAATGATAGCTCTAGATTAAGGGCCTAGCACCTCCTCCAAGTGCTTACCAATGCTCAGGCGCTTACTTTCTAAACATCATAATACCTAGGGATTATTCTCTTCACGAATCCCCCATTGTCGTGATAGTTCCATTATGGTGTGACTGTGTGCGGAGAGAAGTCTAACTGTATGTCTTACACCCTGGGTGTCCCCAGTGATGCATACCAGTGCCTAGCATGCAGGGGGGGGAAGCTATGTACCCAATTACATCCTTCCAGAGGATCCATGTACTCCATGTACATGTTTTCATCACCTCACGTGTGTTACATATAGACATGCAGTTTACTTCATATGTCATCATAAAATTTCAATCATGGTTTTCAAACCTATTACAAAGACATCCCTTCGAGAAGCTATGTACACCCCGTACATCCTTCCGAGGAGCCATGTACACCTAGTACATATTTTTGTCATCTCACCTGCGTTACATATAAGCATCCAGTTCATATGAGATGTCATCATAAAAAAATAATCATAGATTTTCAAGTCTATTTCATGCATGGATAAATTTCCAATTATCAAATGATCATAACATTGATAGTCAAATCAAAATTTGAATTCACAATTCTCCTTCCCACATAAAATCAGATTTTCGCAACCATGAGGTAATCCTCATATAGTTTGGCTTTTGCAAGTGGGCAGTACTCATTCCTAACTTACACATGCTTCCAAAAACCTATACATTCATATACAACATGTCATCTTGGCACCATTTTAGATCAGGAAAACAATTAATAATATACAATTAACAATCAACAACAAAATTTAAAATTTGAAGTTCAAATATATTCTGTTCAAATGTTAGATTTCAGTCATGAGATCCTTCTCAGAGCACATGGAAGTTTCCTGCCTTGGTTCCAGTGGGTACAACCAAACTGCTCTGCTCAAGTCATTCTACCTGCAAACTTCAGGAAGGGCCATTTCCTCATGGAACTACAAATTCACATGCAGGCTTCCTCAGCCCATATGTAGACTCAACTTTGCCTGCAAAATATCCTTCAGTGAGCCTCCTGTAGTATCCTGCAAGTTCCACAAAATATCTTACATTTGTTAACTTTATTGGAGCAGGCCAACTCATCATGGCCTCAATATTTTCAGGGTCTACATGTATTCCTTTATGCGAGATAATGTGACCCAAATAATGAATTCCATATTCATAGAAGTCATCGTTGCTCAACCTTGCATACAACTTATGCTTCTTGAGACATTTCAAAACCGGCCTCAAATGTTGCACATGTTCTTCCTCCTTCTTAGAATACTTAAGAATACCATTAAGGAGGAAAAGAACTAACCCATCCAGAGACTTACTGAAAACATTATTCATGAGGTACATGAATGTAGCTTGTACATTTGTGAAACCAAATGGTACCACCACCAACTCATAAGATCTATACCTTGCTCTGAAGGTTGTCTTATGAACATCTCCATCCTTGATCCTTACCTAATGTTAATCAGACCCTAAGTCAATCTTGGAAAACACCTTTGCTCCTCTCATTTGATCAAAGAGGTCATCCTTTCTAGGAAAAGGATGTTTTTTCTCATCAGTGAATTTTCTCAACTGTCTGTGATCAATACACAACCATAATGTACCATCCTTATTTTTCACAATTAGGAATGGTGCTCCTCAAGGAGACACACTTTTCTTGACATACCTATTTTCCAACAACTCTTGCAGTTGCACCTTCAACTCTATCATTTATGGTGTACTCATCCTATAGGGTGTCTTGGACTCTGGTGCTTTACCTGGCACATGTTCAAAAATAAAATCGATGTCACTCTTTGAGGAAGCCCTGGAATTTTAATAGGAATACCATTCCCGAATTTATGCAACACCTGAAAGTCCTCGAATATAGGGGTATCATACTCTGCTGCCTCCAAAATATGAGCTGCATATACTCTACAACCTTTCCCATAGAAATTCTTCAGCTACATTGCTGAAGACTTCCTTCCAGAGATCAGTTTTGGAATGCCTTTAAAAACCATTAGGTTTCCTTCTTCATCCAAGCACTCAAAAGTCTTGTTGCAACAATCTAGATTTTCTCTATGTGCTTCCAACCAATCTATTCCAATGGGGACATCATAGGATCCAAGTGGCAGAACATTCAGATCTGCATAGGTGACTATCCTATCCATGACCAATGGGAATTTCCTTACCACCTCATTGATCTTCTTCTTAGTTCCAGTGGCTAGCCGGACTAATCATTATTTTTTATGCTTTGAATTCTTCAAAGTGCACATCTCAACCGGTCCAGGGGTGATATAGCTGTGAGTCGATCTAGGGTCAATCAAAATAGAAACAGTTTGTTGAACAATATCACCCTTATCTTCCACCACAGTTGAGTTATGACATGCATGGTGGTATTCTATCACTGTGCAAATTTTAGGAATGATCCTTGATTCATGACCCATAGTTTCAGCTTCTTAGGTGTTAGGGACTTGACCGTCATTCCTATTCGCAAGTGGACAATTCATGTGCAGATAGGGTCCTTCACATCCCCAACATTTGAGTGGTTCCTTAATATTGTTCCTCATCATTCTAGCCAGCTCAATCACATCTTGTGATGGCTTCCTTTGTTGCTTTAGGATGTGATGATGCTTAAAACCTTTCTTCCTTGGGTTAAGCTTCTCATTCTTCTCTTGAGAATTTATCCTACTCCCTTCCATCTCTGTTAACTGATGCCCAGATTTTATATGCCTTTGGAGATATGACAAAATCTGTAGCATGGGTGTAGTCAACTACTTTTTCTCTACCAAAGCCTTGACCAATCTCTTATTTTCTTCTTTGCAATCCTGCAACTCTACCCCTGGGATTCTTATGGTAGCTGCATCATATGGGGAACTCTCTTGTTCCCTCTTCCCAACAACTTCAGTTCCATGACCTTGGGCATTGTAAGATGGTATTACATACCCTTTCACATGTGGAAAAATCCGGTGCAAATGGGGTCCTCCACATATCCAGCATTGGAGTGGAATTCTACCCTCTTGTGGGTCTCTTGGATCCCCCCCCATAGCATATTTCCCGTGTGCATTGGGATTCTGTGCATCATCCATGCTATAAATTTTCTTGGCATTGATCTTATTTGACCCCCTTGATCAAACCAAGATCAACTCTTCAATATACACTATGACTCTGCAAAATGTGTTAACAAGATCATTTGTTAGTCAATCTCAAAAATTCAAACAATTACTTACCAATTGCTTCTTGCAAGAATGAATGATCAATGGGCCTCTTATCGGGTTGGCTAATTTTAGCAATTCTGCTAATTAGCACTCCTTCTTGCTGTAGTTTCCTTTCTACAATGACGACTATCTTAGGGGGAAGACGGGGGTCAAAGGACCTTTCCCCCTTGTGGCTTCCGCCACTGCAGGGAGGTTCGAGGGTAGAGCCCACATTTTTTTTTTTGTAAATATTTCGATTTCGTGCAATCTGGCACATAAACACACTGCCATTTTTCCATGTTTCTAGCCCCTGCAATCCCATTGAAAAACCTACTGAATTTCCTTGTTTCAATGAAATGTTCGTTTTCCTTCCAACGTGTCGGTGAACCCACCAAAATTTTTCCGACATGTCAGGTCCATTTTATTTTTCGTTCTGAAATGTCGACGAAATTTTGAACTTCCACCTGACGTATCGGAAAAATTCTCAGGTTTCATCCGACACACATCGATGACTTCACTCGATTCCTTCCGACGTCTCCTTCCGCTACATCGGAAAAATTTTCGACTTTGATATACTGTTCCATTGGAAAAATGTTTGAATTTCACCCTCCACTCGTCGGCTCAACCTAGCCGACATGCATTGGCTGAAACTCCAACTTCCAGCCATCATTGCGGATACAATATCAACTTCCACACATCGCGTATCAGCGGAAACTTCCAAAGTTTTTGATGTGCATCGATGGAACTCAATTGAAGGACTTCCAGAATTCCAAGAAAAAACATGATGGGGTCTGCAAAGGATGTGCGAAAGGAAATAATACAAAGAAGACATTTCCTAGCAGCGAAAGCAAAGCCAAAGGAATCCTAGAAATCATCCACTCTGATGTATGTGGTCCTATGTCATCAAGCTCACTAAGAGGGTATGCATATTATGTTTCTTTTATTGAATATTTTTCTAGGAAGACATGGGTTTACTTCATGAAGAACAAAGATGAAGTATTCAGCAAATTCAAGGAATTCAAAGCCTTGATCGAGAACGACACTGAAAACAAGATCAAGACTTTTCGATCAGATAATGGCAGAAAATTCACTTGAATGAATTCAAAGAGCTATGCAAAGAATTAGGGATTAAGAGGGAGTTGTCCACTCCTTATAATCCACAACAGAATGGGATTGTGGAATGGAAGAACATAACTATCATGGAAGAGGCAAGAGATATGCTTCATGATCAAGATCTTCCTATGCATCTTTGGGCTGAAGCTACTAGAATAGCGGTGTATGTACAGAACTATACTCGACATAGAGTAATCGAGAACAAGTCTCCTGAAGAGGTCTTCTCCGGAAAGAAACCAGAAGTCACGCATATTAGAACATTCGGCTGTCCTGTGTACATACACATTCCAAAAGAGAAGAGAACATAATTAGATCCTTCAGGAAAGAAGGGTATATTTATGGGATACTCTGAAAGCTCGAAGGCTTACAAAATATATTTCCCAGGATACAAGAAGATTAACATCAGGAGGGATGTGACATTTGATGAAGACACAACTTACAAATCTAGAACAAGACCTGCTAAAGAACCTGAAGAAGAAGAAGCACCTAGAATTCATGATACAACCATGAATGAAGAAACTCACGAAGAAGATCGAGATTTTGAAGAACCACAAAGACCTATAAATCCACCTCTAGAGAAGAATCCTCATAAGAGGAAACCTGCTTGGGCACATGAAATTATCCAAGGTGCAGAAATATATGGGGCTCCAAAAGAGAATCACAGAGAAAGAAAGAGGACCAGATCCTTCTCCAAGTATGTAGCTTTACTATGTGATTTCATTGATAAATAACCTTCTATTTATGAAGAAGTGGTAGAACGGAAAGAATAAAAGGATGCTATGATCGAAGAGTATCAATTGATCATGCAGAATGACGTTTGGGATGCTGTTCCAAGACCAGAAGGGAAGTCAGTTGTAACTTCCAAATGGATCTACAAGATCAAACATGCTGCAGACAGTAGCATTGAAAAATATAAGGCGAGATTTGTGGCTCGGGGTTTCTCTCAGAAATAAGGAATAGATTATGAAGAAACCTTTGCACCTGTAGCCAGATACACTTCCATAATAACAGTACTTGCTTTGGCTGCAGTGATGAAATGGAAGATACACCAGATGGATGTCAATACTACTTTCTTGAATGGTGTAGTGGAATAGGAAGTGTATGTATAACATCCACTCAGTTTTGAGACACATGACAGGGAGTCTCATGTGTGCAGATTGAAGAAATCCTTGTACGGTTTGAAATAGGCACCCAGGACATGCTACAGTAGAATCGATAGCTTTCTATCCAGTTTGGGTTTTACCAAGAGTAAAGCAGATTCCAACCTTTACTACAAGGTTGAAGATGGCAACCCAGTGATGCTTCTACTATATGTAGATGATCTATTTGTGATAGGTATGGATGGGTTGATTGCTGATATGAAGAGAAATCTTGCTATCGAGTTCGAAATGAAGGACTTGGGGATGATGCATTATTTTCTAGGTATGGAGGTGTGGCAAAGCGCGGATGGAATCTTCCTTGGACAAGGGAAGTATGCAGTAGAGATCCTAAAGAAGTTTGGGATGATGGACTACAAGGCTATGGCCACACCTATGGAATTGAACCTAAATTTATTGAACAATTCTTCATTAGAGTCGGTTGATGCTACGATGTATCGTCAAATGATTGGGTCCTTGATGTACCTGACGAACATGAGACCAGATATTTGCTTTGCTGTGAACACCTTGAGCCATTTCCTGACAGATCCGAGACATGTTCGCTTGATCAAAGCATATTCTGAGGTACCTGAAAGGTACAGTTGATTATGGGCTCAAGTATGATGCGAATCTGAAGATTAAATTGGAAGGCTATGTTGATTCAGATTGGGCAGGAAGTGCCATCGATAGGAAGTGCCATCGATAAGGTGTTGCTTCAATATGGGATCAGGTGTGATCTCCTGGTTTAGCAGGAAGCAATCCTGTGTGGCACTGAGTACAACTGAGGTAGAGTATGTCGCAGCTTGTTTAGCTAGTTGTGAGGTAGTATGGATGAGAAAGCTACTATCTGATTTATTTGATCTCCAGTTGGATGCTACTTGTATACATTGTGACAACCAGAGTTGCATGAAGTTGTCAGAGAATCCACTGTTCCATGACAAGTCGAAGCATATCGAGATCAAGTATCACTATATCAGGGATATGGTGTAGAGGGGAGCAGTGAAGCTCCAGTATGTTGCGACGGAGGAATAGATAGATGATGTATTGATGAAGCCATTGGCTAGATTGAAGTTTGAGTACTTCAGGGAGAAGCTTGTTGTTCTCTAGATCAAGGTTTCCTCCAAGAGAAAGTGATGAGACCCATAGCCATTCTGACATGGTGAGAGGATTGGTTCCTTCCATGGTCAGATGTAAGGGCTGAGCCATTCTATCATGGTGAGAGGATTGGTTCCTTCCATGTCAGATATGAGTGCTCGCCATTCTATCAAGCATGACAGATGTAAGGGCAACTGCCATTCTGGGAATGGAGGTACCTATTCAGTTACCAGGAAAAATTAGTCTAGGACTAAGAAGCCGTTATGATGTGATAGAGGGATGTGTTCCCACTTGATCAGATGTAAGGGCTGAACCATTCTTTCATGGATAAAGGATTAGGTTCCTCCCATGTCATATGTGAGTGTTGGCCATTTCGATGAGCAAGTCGGATGTAAGGGAAACTGCCATTCTCTAGGAGAATGGAGGCACCTGGTCAGTTACTAGGTAGCTCAGTCGAGGACTGGGGGCCATTCTGATATGACTATAGGATTGGTTCCTACAAGATCAGATATGATTGCAAGACCTTTCATCATTGTGGTAGGAAGTGTTCCAGCCTGGATGAATGTACGTGCAGAGCCCTTTCATCATTGTGGTAGGATGTGTTCCAACCTGGATGAATGTAAGTGCAGAGCCCTTTCATCATTGTGGTAGGATGTGTTCCAGCCTGGATGAATGTAAGTGCAGAGCCCTTTCATCATTGTGGTAGGATGTGTTCCATCCTGGATGAATGTAAGTGCAGATCCCTTTCATCATTGTGGTAGGATGTGTTCTAGCCTGGATGAATGTAAGTGTAGATCCCCTCCATCATTGTGGTAGGATGTGTTCCAGCCTGGATGGAAGTGCAAGAGATCTTCCATCATTGTGGTAGGATGTGTTCCAGCCTAGATGGAAGGACAGAGACCCTCCATAATTGTGGTAGGATGTGTTCCTGCCTGGATGGATGTGAGTGTTGTGCCTTTTTGACGAGTAGGTCAGATATAAGTGCTGAAGAAGACCTACATGGAGGCTAGGCCTACAACCAACATGAAAAAGGGCTGCCTTTGTAGAAATTCTTGTGACAAGAAGAATCATGAGATAGCACCCGTGATGATCCAGATCGAGTGATGATCCATATTCAGTGATGATGATCCAGATCGAGTGATGATCCAGATCCAATGATGATGTCCAGTGATGATCCAGATCAAGTGATGATATGGATCCAGTGATGATTTCTAGTGATGATCCAGATCAAGTGATGATCCAGATCCGAAGACAAAGATGACTTGAAGATGAAAATGACTTAAATACTAAGAATACTTGAAGATGCAGATGACGAGAGAAGAAGACCAGTGCTGAAAATTGTGTCGAAAGAATACCTTCCTAGTTAAGAGGGAGTGTTGATGTATTTGTAACTTCAGAATGTATTCATCTATGTATCTTATGTATTGTAACCGATTTTTATTATGGGATGTATCTATAATGTAATTGAGTCATGTTGTGATGCCCAAATTTTTCGATCGAGAGGATAAATAATGTAAACAACTCATGTCAAGTCATTGTGGGTAACCCTCCGATTTCCTAAGGGTTAAAGTGCCCACAGTTTCAGGACACTAGGTTATTAGACTCTCCTAGTAGAGGTTGGACTTAGTAGGGTTTTAGTCATGCCAGGATTAGTATAAATAGAGATATGGACTCTCTATTTAGTACACATCACAAACACACTCAAGTGTAGCACATAGTTGAGGAAGTAGAAGACACTGGGGCTAGATAAGAAGAAGGTTACTGCTATCGGGAGATCACTTACTGTTTTTGGCTTTTGCCATTTTGGTGTTGATTCTATCTCTGAGAAAGTTGCGGGGTTTTCTCCATTTATGGTTTCCATGAGGAAAAACATTATGTTCATTATCTCTTGTGTTTGATTGCTGTACTTGTTATTCTCTCAGTTAAAGATCTTAATAATGCTAGCTTAATGTTGAAAAACTAACATGGTATCAGAGCTAACCTAAGAAGAAGACACTGTGCAACTGCGGAAACTAGGGCTTCCTATTTTGTGGATATCTCTCCACATATTTTCAGTAAAAGTAGGGTGGAATAACTCTCCTCCCTAGGGCACATATTTCTGTCGAAGCAGAATCCAATTATGAGGTTTTTCAATTTTGGACCCGACACTGCTGCCAGAAATTAAGGCTTTTCACAGAAGAGGAATTTTTTAGTGAGCCTAGGCCTGGATTGATCTCCTCCCCAAAATTGAAGTTAGGTATAAATTTCAAGGCATTTGGGTGGACAGATCAAAGGAAAATAAAACCCTAATTTGATCCTGATCCAGTACTGTGGGATTTCAGCTCCAAATCCAAATCTGACATCTTGACCTGGTAAGGTCTAAATCTTTTGTATTTCCATTTGAGGTTCTCAGTTTAAGATGTCTCATCATACCAAGCTTGATGAACAGCTTGAGGGAGCTGATAACTTCCGATCCTGGAAGAGAATGAGTTAGACTCCTACATCCATGAGGAGGTTCCAGTTCTAGAGGGAGATGAGGCTAAGGCCTTACATAAGACGAATATGGTTATGGAAAAGAGGATCATTGCTGATTCCATCAAGGATAAACTTATCCCATAGGTGTCCTCTCTCAAGACACCTAAAGCTATGTTTGATGCCCTAACCAAATTGTTTGAAGGGAAGAACATAAACCGAAAGATAACTCTGAGGAATCAACTGAAGAATGTAAAGATTCAGAATGTAGAGACCATCCAGTCTTACTTCACAAGGGTTTCTCAGATCAAGGAACAATTAGAAGCTATAGATGAAGAAGTGGAGAATGCAAAAATTGTGATGACAACACTGAATGGCCTTCCTAGGTCATGGGATTCATTCATCCAAGGAATCTGTGCCAGAAAGAAGTTATTCAAATTCAGAAGACTATGAAAATAATTTTCTCAAGAAGAAGCTCAGACAACAGCTCGAGAAGAGAAGATGGGAAGTGAAGATCAAGCTCTCACAGTTCACTCCAAGAAAGGCAGAAGAAGAGCTCATCACTCCAAAGGTAAGAATCATCATCATAGAGATAACAATAGAAAGGACCTATCTAAATTAATATGTTATACATGTGATGAAAGAGGACAATTTACAAAATATTGTCCTAAGAACAAGTTTCACTCTCATAAGAATAAGGGGAATAAGAGAAGACATCATGCTCATGCTGCAGAGGATGATGAACCATCCAAGAAAAGAACCAGATATGAAAGTGAAGATTCTTCAAGCGAGGATGAATATGTTTTGATCTCCGCTCTCACAGGTAACATTACTCATGGAAGTGATGATTGGCTTATATACAATGGGGCTTCCAAACATGTGACTGGATTCAAGGAATCCTTTGTGAGACTGTCAGAACATGAATCACCTCACAAGGTGAATCTAGGAGATGACTACCAATATCCAATAAAACATGGTGGGGAATCTTCCTATAAACTAGACTCTGGAAAGTCTCTAACAATGAAGGAAGTATTGTTTGTGCCAGGACTCAAGAAGAACCTCCTCTCCATATCTACACTAGATGAAAAAGGAATGCGGGTTGCATTCATAGATGGTCAAGTCATCATGTGGCCAAGAGGAAAGACTATCGATGATGCGGTGGTGATTGGAGAACAAGAAGGAGGATTGTACAAATTAAAGGGCCATCTAGAACAAGCATTGGTCCATGACACAATAGAGCCAAGTGAACTTTGGCATAGAAGGCTTGCACATGTGCATTACAGAGCACTGGCAATTGCAAGCAAAGATGTTGAAGGACTTCCAGAATTCCAAGCAAAACATGATGGGGTCTGCAAAGGATGTGCGAAAGGAAAGAATACAAAGAAGACATTTCCTAGCAGCGAAAGCAAAGCCAAAGGAATTCTAGAAATCATCCACTCTGATGTGTGTGGTCCTATGTCATTAAGCTCACTAACTGGGTATGCATATTATGTTTATTTTATTGATGATTTTTCTAGGAAGACATGGGTTTACTTCATGAAGAACAAAGACAAAGTATTCAGCAAATTCAAGGAATTCAAAGCCTTGATCAAGAACCACACTGAAAATAAGATCAAGACTTTTCAATCAGATAATGGCAGAGAATTCACTTTGAATGAATTCAAAGAGCTATGCAAAGAATCAGGGATTAAGAGGGAGTTGTCCACTCCTTATAATCCACAATAGAATGGGATTGTGGAACGGAAGAACATAACTATCATGGAAGCGGTAAGAGCTATGCTTCATGATCAAGATCTTCCTATGCATATTTGGGCTGAAGCTGCCAGAACAACGGTGTATGTACATAACTGTACTCCACATAGAGTACTCAAGAACAAGACTCTTGAAGAGGTCTTCTCCAGCAAGAAACCAGAAATCAGCCATCTTAGAATATTTGGCTCTCCTCTGTACATACACATTCCAAAAGAGAAGAGAACAAAATTATATCCTTTAGGAAAGAAGGGTATATTTGTGGGATACTCTGAAAGCTTGAAGGCTTACAAAATATATTTCCCAGGATACAAGAATATTGACATCAGCAGGGATGTGAAATTTGATGAAGACACAACTTACAAATCCAAAACAAGACCTGCTGAAGAAACTGAAGAAGCAGAAGCACCTAGAATTCATGATACAACCATGAATGAAGAAACTCAAGAAGAAGATCAAGATTTTGAAGAACCACAAAGACCTGTAGATCCACCTCTGGAGAAGAATACTCATAAGAGGAAACTTACTTGGGTATGTGAAATTATCCAAGGTCCAGAAAGATATGGGGCTCCAGAAGAGAATAACAGAGAAAGAAAGAGGACCAGATCCTACTCCGAGTATGTAGCTTTACTATGTGATTTCATTGATAAAGAACCTTCTAGTTATGAAGAAGCAGTAGAACGGAAAGAATGGAAGGATTCTATGATCGAAGAGTATCAATCGATCATGAAGAATTATTTTTGGGATGTTGTTCCAAGACAAGAAGGGAAGTCAGTTGTAACTTCCAAATGGATCTACAAGATCAAACATGCTACAGACAGTAGCATTGAAAAATATAAGGCAAGATTTGTGGCTCGGGGTTTCTCTCAGAAAGAAGGAATAGATTATGAAGAAACCTTTGCACCTATAGCCAGATACACTTCCATCAGATTAGTACTTTCTCTGGCTACAGTGATGAAATGGAAGATACACCAGATGGATGTCAAGACTGCTTTCTTGAATGGTGTAATGGAAGAGGAAGTGTATGTAGAACAACCACTCAGTTTTGAGACACATGATAGGGAGTATCATGTGTGCAGATTGAAGAAATCCCTGTACGGTTTGAAACAGGCACCCATGACATGGTACGGCAGAATTGACAGCTTTCTATCCAGTTTGGGCTTTATCAAGAGTAAAGCAAATCCCAACCTTTACTACAAGGTTGAAGATGGCAACCCGGTGATGCTTCTACTATATGTAGATGATCTATTTGTGACAGGTATGGATGGGTTGATTGCTGAAATGAAGAGAAAGCTTGTTGCCGAGTTTGAAATGAAGGAATTGGGGATGATGCATTATTTTCTAGGTATGGAGGTTTGGTAGAGCGTGGATGGAATCTTCCTTGGACAAGGGAGGTATGTAGTAGAGATCCTGAAGAGGTTTGGGATGATGGACTGCAAGGCTATGGCCACACCTATGGCATCGAACCTGAAGTTATTGAACGATGCTTCATTAGAGTCAGTTGATGCTATGATGTATCACCAGATGATTGGGTCCTTGATGTACTTAACGAACATGAGACCAGATATTTTCTTTGTTGTGAACACCTTGAGCTAGTTCCTGACAGATCCGAGACATGTTCACTTGATTGCTGCAAAGCATATTATGAGGTACCTGAAAGGTACAGTTGATTATGGGCTCAAGTACGATGTGAATCAGAAGATTAACCTGGAAGGTTATGTTGATTCAGATTGGGAAGGCAGTGCCATCGATAGGAAGAGCACTTCAGGGTGTTTCTTCAGTATGGGATCAGGTGTGATCTCCTAGTTTAGTAGGAAGAAATCCTATGTGGCATTGAGTATAGCTGAAGCAGAGTATGTTGTAGCTTGTTCAGCTAGTTGTGAGGTAGTATGGCTGAGAAAGCTACTGTCTGATTCATTTGATCTCCAGTTGGATGCTACTTGTATACATTGTGACAACCAGAGTTGCGTGAAGTTGTCAGAGAATCCAGTGTTCCATGACAAGTCAAAGCATATCGATATCAAGTATCACTATATCAGGGATATCGTGTAGAGGGGAGCAGTGAAGCTCTAGTATGTTGCGATGGAGGAACATATAGCTTATGTATTGATGAAGCCATTGGCTATACTGAAGTTTGAGTACTTCAGGGAGAAGCTTGGTGTTCTCTAGATCAAGGTTTCCTCCAAGAGAAAGTGATGAGACCCATATCCATGCTAACAGGGTGAGAGGATTGGTTCCTTTCATGGTTAGATGTAAGGGCTGAGCCATTCTGTCATGGTGAGAGGATTGGTTCCTTCCATGTTAGATATGAGTGCTGGACATTTTGTCGAGCAGGATAGATGTAAGGGCAACTACCATTCTGGGAATGGAGGTACCTGGTCAGTTACCAGGAAAACTTAGTCTAGGACTAAGAAGCCATTCTGATCTGATAAAGGGATGTGTTCCTACTTGATTAGATGTAAGGTATGAACCATTCTGTCATGGATAAATTATTAGGTTCCTCACATGTCAGATGTGAGTGTTGGCCATTCCGATGAGCAGGTGGGATGCAAGGGCAACTGCCATTCTCTAGGAGAATGGAAGCACCTGGTCAGTTACCAGGTAGCTCAGTCAAGGACTGGGGGCCATTCTGATATGACTGTAGGATTGGTTCCTACAAGATCAGATATGAGTGCAAGCCCTTTCATCATTGTGGTGGGATGTGTTCCAGCCTGGATGAATGTAAGTGCAGAGCCCTTTCATCATTGTGGTAGGATGTGTTCCAACCTGGATGAATGTAAGTGCAGAGCCCTTTCATCATTGTGGTAGGATGTGTTCCAGCCTGGATGAATGTAAGTGTAGAGCCCTTTCATCATTGTGGTAGGATATGTTCTAGCCTGGATGAATGTAAGTGCAGAGCCCTTTCATCATTGTGGTAGGATGTGTTCCAGCCTGGATGAATGTAAGTGCAGAGCCCCTCCATCATTGTGGTCCATCATTGTGGTAGGATGTGTTCCAGCCTGGATGGAAGTGCAATAGATCTTCCATCATTGTAGTAGGATGTGTTCCATCCTGGATGGAAGTGCAAAGACCCTCCATCATTGTGGTAGGATGTGTTCCCTCCTGGATGGATGTGAGTGTTGTGCCTTTCTGACGAGTAGGTCAGATATAAGTGTTGAAGAAGACCTACATGGAGGCTAGGCCTATAATCAACATGAAAAAGTGTTGGCTCTGTAGAACTTCCAGTGACGAGAAGAATCATGAGATAGCACCCATGATGATCCAGATGGAGTGATGATCTAGATCTAGTGATGATGATCCAAATCGAGTGATGATCCTGATCCAGTGATGATGTCAAGTGATGATCCAGATCCAGTGACGATCCAAATCTAGTGATGATGTCCAGTGATGATCCAGATCCAAAGACAAAGATGAATTGAAGATGAATATGACTTAAATACTAAGAATACTTGAAGATGCAGATGATGAGAGAAGAAGACCAGTGCTGAAAATTGTGTCGAAAGAATACCTTCCTAGTTAGGAGGGAGTGTTGATTTATTTGTAACTTTGGAATGTATCCATCTATGTATCTTATGTATTGTAACCCGATGTTTATTCTGAGATGTATCTAAAATGTAATTTAGTCATGTTTTCATGCCCCGATGTTCCGATCGGGAGGATCAATAATGTAAACAAGTCATGTCAAGTCATTGTGGGTAACCCTCCGATTGTCTAAGGGTTAAAGTCCCTGCAGTTCCAGGGCACTAGGGTTATTAGACTCTCCTAGTAGATTTCGGCCCTAGTAGGGTTTTAGTCATGCTGGGATTAGTATAAATAGAGAGCTGGACTCTCTATTTAGTACACATCACAAACACACTCAAGTGTAGCGCATAGTTGAGGAAGGAGAAGACACTGAGGCTAGATAAGAAGAAGGTTACTGCTGTCAGTAGATCACTTACTGTTTTGAGCTTTTACCATTTTGGTGTTGATTCTATCTCTAAGGAAGTTGCAGGGTTTTCTCCATTTATGGTTTCCCCTAGGAAAAACACTGTGTTCATTGTCTCTTGTGTTTGATTGATGTACTTGTTATTCTCTTAGTTAAAGTTCCTAATAATGCTAGCTTAATGTTGAAAAACTAACATGCATTCACTTTCAACTCCCTCTTGCCAACGCAGCCATTGAATCAACTCATCTTTGTCTTTCTCAGCCACCACAAAAAGGAATTCTCAACACTTGGAAAAAATATGAGTTTTTCTTGCTGCTGTTAGGTTCTTCTTGTTGAACACAGGTTGATCCTTCATGGACCATTGAGGCCCAAAGCTGCAACATCAACTATGATACCACACTATCGTGTCCCCACCCTTATACCAGAGAGAGGACACAACTAAGCTTCTATTAATCCAAGAAATCTAAGCCCCATGAACATGATATAAAAATGCATTGAACTTAAAAACATACACATATGCATATATCATTAACATACAATAGAAGAAAAACACATTACATTCAAGCATTCAACATGTTCATATTATTTTATAAATAATTACAATTGCAGAGTTAAATACAATAATACTTATCTTGAGAAGAAGCTTCCCCGCAACTAGCTATGTCGCTGCAACATTCCACCCAACCATAGGCTAGTGTGCTCCTTACTCTCTCAGCATCACTACCACCCCCGACCTAGGCATGATTTACAAAAGGAACTAGGGGACACATACTTACACACGCAAGTCCAAACACCCACAATCAAGCCAATAACCACATCCAAACACAGTCAGCCCACTAACATATGGATTATTGGGCTTACTTAGCCAAGCCGACACAGGGATGTACTACACAACAAAATGCAAGTTTTGGGTATGAGCCAAAAATGTCATGGTAACCTAAAATCGAAATGACAAAAGGGGAAAAAAACCTAAGTGACCCAAATCATTCAAAAAATGTTGGATGGCCTTCCAAAGGTAAAAAAAAAGACCTTTATTCACACCCAAATCGTGGGTCTACCTTCCCAGCCACATAACATAACCAAAAACGGGTTTGCAACCCAAAACGAATGGGTAAAAAGGGGAAAAATGACCCATGATGAACAATTAATTTTAGAAACGTTCTATGGGTTTCACGTGGGAAAAAAATGCCCCTTCTATTCCCCAATTTGTGGATCTATTCTCCCATTGATTGTGCAACTCCAAAAATGAAATTTTGCAACTGTATGAAGGAGGAAACAACAGAAAATTTCCTAGGATAAATCCCAGCCACTGAACATTTAGAAAAGAAACCTCCTAGCCATGGGGAAGAAAAAAGAAACTGCTGCAACGTGAGGAAAAACACCCTAGAGCTCCAGAAAATGCATGAGGAAGAGAGGACGTTAATGAATGATAGAATGGGAAGATGTTTTTGGGTTTTTACTTGCCCAAGAAGTCAAAACATGTTTTCCAAAATCTGATGGCTTCTCCAATTCGAATTTGGACTGCCATACTCTTCCCATCCCAAGCATTAACTAACTCAACCACTTTTGGATGACTGGGCACAAAAGACAAATTGGGTAGTTTACCACTTTATGGGTTTGAATATTCCCCCCCCAATTCCTTGTGAAATCATGCCCCCAACTTTTTAATATTGCATTGACATAGCTAGTTGTGGGTATTTTATTAATTGCATATTTACATTATGCCATCGGCTAGAATGATAACCATTGGCATCAATTTTAATTGCCGAAATGTAAACACTAAATCCGTGGCAGGGCCTTTTCCTTGAGCCCACACCATGATTTATGAATGCTCTTTACATCATATATAATTTAATGCAATTAGTGTTGAAACCAGGGTATTACAACTGATTTTAAAACACTGCTGCTTCCTTTTGTACTGTTGGTTCTTATGTTTCATCAATTTCTATCTGTGTTGTTACCTCTTGATTTTTAGTAGCTACTGCTGCTTCAGTTTGAATAGCTTCTTCATATGTCTCAGTAGCTTCAATTTGAATTGCAGCCTCCACAACTGGTTTTAGGAACATTGGTTCTTATGTGACAGTGTTCAACTCCTATATTTCTGCCTCAACAACTTTAGTCTGAGTTGCAGCTTCAACAACATACTTTGAGGATGCTGGTTCTTTTGTTTCAGCAACCTGCTATGTTTTCATCCTTTTGGGCTGCTAGTGTTTCTCCTGGACTATCTATGTGTCACCTGATTGTTGTGCTTGATCTGAAATTATATTAGTGTCCTCAGAACTTCTTCCCGAGGGAAGCAATTTAGTATTCCTTGAATTTTGAGGCTGGAATGCCTCATCTTCTTGTAATTCCTGACCAGGAATCACATCCAATTCCAGCCTCGTTTCTCTTGTTGATTCCACATTTGGTGTCTCATTTCTCCCTCGGCTTGAATGTGCCAATTTCCAGGCTGCTATTTCCATCTTCTCAACCTTATATCCTGAAATTTTGATCAAATCCCCACATTCAGGGCATAAAAATTCCTCATTTTATAAAATGGAATGTGGGTTTCCCAGATGGTTAGCAACTTCTACTAACGTTTCTAGGCCTCGTGTAATATGTTTTTTACTATCTTCTTTCCATATTTGTAACTCTTCTCTAAGTACATGCACATCTTCTTTCAAGAACTCATTTTCATATAACAAATTATCCAACTGGGGTTGGCCTTCAGCAAGTTCTTGTGGATCGGTGGCTTCCATAGGTATATTGCCCTCTGGTTCTTATGTTTCAGCAAATAACCTATGTCTTAAAATATGAATCTCAACATTTTCCACCTCTACTGCCCAAGAACCTCTGGTCCTTATTCTTTTTGTAACACCAGATGATTGTCCTTTAATAACTAATGTTTTCTTCCTTCTCTGCGGCATAAGAAGAAAATAAAATTCTCTTGTTTCTACCACAAGACCTTATTCCTCAATTATAGTTCCCCTTATCTCATAGGAAGATTCAATATCAACGACTTGAGGATTTATCTCTCAAAAATCCCATGTTTTTGTAACTTCTTCCTCTTCTACTACCGCATTCGCAGCTCCAACTTCCACTGTCACTTCTTTTGCAGCTGTTCCAACTTTTGTTTCTTCTATTGTTGCTCCCATTTCTTCTTTTTTTGCTATTGTTGTTGCAGTTGCTAATGGAATAGCTTCTTTTATTACCACAGTTTCCCCAACCATTTCCTCTATGGGGTTCGTTGCTGCTGTAAATCCCACTGAATATTCTTCTTGATAATCTCCACCTTATTCCAGCTCTTCGGCCCTCCCCCCAGTTGAACCTGAGGATCTCTGTTCTACCTCTCTTTCTTCAACATGTTCTACTACATGTGCCTAATTCCCCCCATCTCCAGCAACAAATTTCTCCCATGTTAAGTTATGTTGTGCCAAATATATTTGCACCAATAGTTTAATTAACCCATCATTTGTGATAGAAGACAGTGGGTTCCTAGATGTCTTAACATAGTGTGTCATATTTTGCAAAGTGCATAAAAGGTAAAATGGCATGTTTCAGATTCTTCCATGGAGTAAATGGGAAAGTAGGACAAAATCATTAATGTATATAGTTCTATATCTTCCTTCGCATGTAATGTACCTTTTTAGGAAGATAGTGACATGATCCCAGGGTCTTGGTAATGTATCGAGCCTTATTCCTCTAGCCCTCGATTGCACCAGTTCCACTGCTACTAGAAAGTACTCAAATGTTGTCAAATTATGTCTTTTTTAGGAGAACCATCGATTCTCAATCCTAGGCAATCCCATGACATTTGCGAAATCCTGTTATGATACATTTATTCTTAATCCTCTGATTTCTGAATGTTCTTCGGTCAAGTTCATGGTGAACTAGAATGTCATTTATTCATGGACACCATTCAGTATTTGGAAGTATTCAATCCATCTAGCTTCCCTAAATATGGAAAATAATTCCATGTTTCCACGTAGAAACATCTAAATGATTGCGTTCATATTTGACTGGAGGACCCATATTGGTTTTCCTTGGCTAGCTGTGATGGCGGATGTAGTAATTTCCAGTATTAGTAGTTAGAGTTGCAGGAATCAAACATAGTAATAATATAGTGAGGGTTTGTATTGATATTTTGAAAATTTGGCAGAATTAAGAACATGGTATCTTAACAGATTATCAAACATGTTTGAATAGGATGACGATAATTAACAGGCGCAAGTGTGATTTTTGAAAAAAATTGATTGGCTATAGGAGAGTGACAGGGATTAAAAAGGTAGAATATAATAATTACTACTATATCAGTTCACACTTGATCATACTCATAATTAGAAATCGTACCTGATCGTCATCATGCGAGTTGTCATTTTCTCGATATGGTTTCCTTTTGATGTCGAATAATCAAGAGGGGTAGAATTACGCATGCAGAATTGGAGAACAAACTTGTCTTCTTGCATTAAACAGGTTGGCACATTCGTGTTAAAATTGATTTCCTGGGCACGGGGAGGGACTGTAGAAAAGTGGTGGATTGTTGGCATGATCTCATCATGAAGTGGAAATATTTAGTTGAAAATCCGCCCAAAATGCAACGGAATTTTATTGATATTTTTAGCAACAATACTGGCGGAGTTACAATGGAAGTTGGCAGAAAAATGATGAAGTTGCAGCATGAAATGGCCAACTTTAGTGGGAATTTCACATCCCAACCCTTTGACCGGTGAAGAGGACGCGACTAACATAGCTTCTAGCTAATCCGGGAAATCTAGCCCCATGAACATAATATAAAATGCATTGAAATAAAAACATTGGCATATGGATAAAATGCAATAAACAGCGGAAGCATTTTCATTCATACAACACGTTTAAACATTCATCATGTTCATTTACAAAACAATATAGTTGCAATGGTTTAAGCATAAGAAGATACTTATATTTAATAGAATATTGTCTCGCAACGAGCTACGTCGCTGCAATGTTCCACCCAACCATAGGCCAGTGTGCTCATCAATCACTCATCAACACTTCCACCCTTGATATGGGCGTGATTCCACAAGGAATAAGGGGAAACTAGCACACTCACACATAGCTAAGGATACACAACTGAGCCAGGCCAACACAGTTGGGTTTATCAGGCCATCGGGGAGCTAGAAAAGCTAGCTTCTAAGCTAGTGGGCTCACTGAATATCTATGGACACCTACACCAGAACTAGCCTGACTTCTAAAACATCCCCACAAACCCAACACAAGGAAGCATTCCCTTCTCTGCTACATATTCCCTTGGGTTATGTCTTCCCTTCCAATGCTATTTAGGGGGTGCAAAGAAGAAAGCCAACCCTCTAGCTCTGTCTATGAGGCTCCTACACACACTAGGTTTATCAAGCAGACTCATATCCCATTTCCACTCCAAAACAATCTATATACCAACAACGATATGCACACAACAATTAACATCTCTGGAATTGAAGGGAAAAAACTAGAGAGACAAAAATTGGGTATGGAAATTGGGTAAACCACGCTTAGGCTGAGCAACTCAACTTCCAGAGTAATTTATGGCCCTATCGTGGCCAAAACGAGTCAACAATGAACTCACAGCAACCCAAATTCATAGAAAATACAACCCGACTTCTCATATTGCGTGAGCTGAAGAACACAACCTATGGGAAGGGATTCACATACACAGACCCACAATGTGAAGGGAATTACACCCAACAAAATCGGGAAGGAAGAATAATCGCAAATGCTTTCCTGTGTCCAAGATTTCTCCTGCACAAGGAAGACAAACAACTACGTGAGAGTGGAATTAGGTTCTCCCTGCCCACATGAGGAACTCAATGAGATCTGCCTCTCTAGGCATGCGTGTGGTCAAAGGACTGACAGTCCTACCAATCACTGATGGATGCTCGTGCATACATCCCTAAAGGAAATAACTGCCCCAACCAATCTCATGGGGAATTAATTCAGTTGGTGAATAACACAAGGGAAGGTAGTTGGTGGTTAATAGGTTCATCTATTGACACTTGGATTTTCCCCATTGCCCCCCAAGGGTTGAATATTCCCCCCCTTATCCTCATGAATCATGCCTCCATCTCATTATTGTTGCATTGACATAGTTGGTTGTGGGTATTTTAATTAATTTTCATATCTACATTGTGTCCATAATTATAACGTGCCTGGCTAGCACAAAATACCCTCAACATCGATTTTAATCGCCAAAACAATGATAATCCATGGTGGGGATTTTTCCTTTAGCTCCACACCATGATTAATTACAATATATACATCATATACATTTTAATGCAAACGGGGTCAAAACCGGGGTGTTACAGGGAAAAATATCGGAGTTGCAGCAAAAAATGGCCAATTATGGTGGAAAAAGTAGCAGAGTTGCAACAAAAAATGGCCAATTGTGGTGGAAAGAGTAGCAGACTTGCAACAAAAAATGGCCAATTTGGGTGGAAAAAGTAGCGGACTTGCAACAAAAAAATGGCCAATTCAGGTGGAAAAAGTAGCAGAGTTGTAACAAAAAATGTCCGATTTAGGTGGAAAAAGTAGCGGAGAAATGGGGAAAATAGTGGAGTTGTAGAGGAATTACAATGGATAAAGAATAAGCAATTAACGGAGTCTCCACTGAAGAATTTTGACAAAACTTGATAAAAGCATGGGAAATGACAGACATTCCCACAAAGGTCTGTAATTTTGTTCACTTTCTCTTTCAAGGATTAATATCAATCGAGAAGGATTGTTCAGAATTCTGCAATCACCTAGGCTGTCACGACTGTTTCTTCTATATGAACCCTTGCATGAATTCATGTTCACAATTCTTTATAAAAAAAACCAATCATAACTGGAAGAACAAAGAAAATCAAACGATTTATTTATATACAATTTCTGTGTGGAATTTGAGTAGATTTAAAAAATTTCCGAAAATAGGGGAAGAACCTTGTCCCTGTACCAATTGATAGTCTAGATCAGCCACAACATAAGAGATATACACATCCTTTGAGATAGGTTTATGATAAATCCATAACCGATGACCATTCACAAATATAGGTGTCTGATTTTCATTGATAGTGGTTAATCAGACAATCCCATTCTCAAATACCTTATCTATTATGTAGGGTCTGAGCCATCTTGTGCTTAACTTGCCCTTAAAATCCCTTTTGAACTGTGAATCATATAGCAAAGACCAGTCTCCTTCGCATGACACCTTCTTATTTATAAATCTACCATGCCATTTGGAGCATTGTTGTTGAATTAATGTTGTGTGATTTAAAATATTAGTGGTACGCTTCTCATCTAGTTCATTCCATTGATTCAATCGGTTCTTTTGAGCCTCTGTTAAATCTAGGTTTACCTCTATAGTTGTTTCCAAGGTTTTGATTTCAAACAAAATAGGGAAAACAACATTCTTTCTGTACACCAGTTCATATGGGGATAAACTTGTAGTGTTGTGCCATGTAGTACGATAGGTGCATATTGCTTCTGGAATCCCTTCAGCCCAATCCTTACTGTGGCTCTTCATTGTTTTTGTAAGGATTGCCTTAATTACCTTGTTCGTACTTTTCAACTGGCCATTTTGTTGTGGATGATATGGTGAGGTGACTCGATGATGAATATGGTACTTCTGAAATAAGGATTCCATTTTTCGGGGCACAAACTGCGGTCCTCCATCTGTTTCTACCTCTTTGGGTACTCCAAAGTGAGTGAAGATCTCTCCATATAAGAAATCTATCACAACATGATCATTGGATTTTACCAAAGCCACAACCTCCACCCACTTAGTCATATAATTAGTGCAAACCAAGATATAAACATTTTGTCTTGATGGAGGGTTGATGGGCCCTACAAAGTCCAGGAGCCAATCTGTCAAAAGGTTCAACCGCTAACTGTGGTTGAAGTGACATTTCATTCAATTTGTTCGGCTTGCCCGTTCTCTAGCAGTTGTCACATGCTTGAGCATACTTCTTCACAACCTGAAACATTGTTGGCCAAAAATAGCCCATCCTTAGTGCCTTATGACCAGTTCTTTTATTAACAAAATTTCCCCCACAAGGCTTATCATGGCAGGATTTTAAGATGCTGTGAATTTCATCCTCCCTCACACAATGCCTGATCCAAATCAGGCCATGTGTAGAATAGATGACCTCTGATCCAACAGTATCTCGCACTCTGTTGTATGATCCTTCTCTTTTCTTGCTTTTATAGGTGTGCTGGAAGTCTACATGCATCCAAATAATTAGCAATATCTGCATACCATGGGGAATATCTTGAGACTGCGAACAAGTGTTCATCGGGAAAGGAATCTTCATCTGGTGAATCATAATCATTATGAATTAGTTGAGAAAGAAAATCTACAACCACGTTTTCCTTTCCAGGTCTATCAACAATGTTTATGATCAAATTATTGTAATAACAGCCACCTAGTCACTCTAGAATTTGTAATAGGTTTATTTATTAAATATCTAATGGTTGAGTGATCAGTATGCATAAAAGTAGAATAACCAATAATATAATGCATGAATTTATTAATGGCATAAAAATGGTGAGGAACTATTTTTCTGTTATCGTATAGTTCAGTTCAGCAGGAGCTAGATTCTTACTAACATACTAAATGGCATATGGTCTATGACCTTCCTATTGTCCCAAAACTACAATGGTTGTATCTGAAGCATTAGAGGAGATATGAAAAGGCAGGGCCCAATTAGGCCCTCTTAACATAGGTGTTGTAGATAACATTTTCTTTAGTTCTGCAAACGTTTCTTGGCATGCCTCTATCCAAAACAATTGTGCATCCTTCATCAGTAAAGTAAACAAAGAGGATTCCTGTTACGGAGACAAATTCCTATGGCTTGGGGTACCACAACAGACAACTTGACTCCAGAAATTAGTCCTTTCCAATATGCAAGAGAAATCAAATATCTAACACTAAAGGATCAAAACTCGTACCTTATTCTGGACAGTTGAAGTAGATCCCCATTGAGCTTTCCAACTTCAGCTTGAATTGATGAATCACTTCCTCAACAATAAGTAAACAAGACAAGCATACTATATATATTGGTGTTAGATCTACTCAATGTAATCAACAATGTATAAGAATTTGAAATCATCCATGGATAAAATATTCATTCAAACATACATTATTGGACAGGAAAAGATATTTCTATTAATATAAAATCAGAGATTACGATGAATACAACCTCTGTTAGCATGTCTATGAATTGGAGAAACTGAATCCCCCACTTAGGCCTCCACCACCTCAATCCTCCATCTCTCGATAGCAAGCTCACAGGCAAAAGGAAAGCTTGGGAAGAACACTAAAGTGCTCCAAGGGACAAAGGGATGCAGACTCAAGCACAAGTTCTGGCAACAATGGACTATGGTTTCTTTACTCTCAATTCTCTTATGCCTTCAATGTATCCAAAGGGTTCCTTATATAGATTTTCAATGGGGTAATGAAAGGTCAAATCCGAGCGATCTCAAGGCATATGGAAGGCCAGGAGACAAGTGAGTCGGATCCATGTCAAGGAAAACTCCAAAAGGATTTGGATTTTTGTACACATCCCAATGTATGCGGTTTTAGAGGTCAAACCTGTGTATATACACGATAAAGGGTTTAAAAGTCACATATAGAAATTTTCATATGTTTTTAGGGATGGTCTAGGAAACATCAAAGGACAAAAAATGGTCCAAGGTGTCTAAGGAGTCTGCAGAGGGACAGGGGAAGGCCATACAAGTGTGATTCACCTGGTGTGGTAAAATATGCTATAACAGATGCCCCCTAATCTGTGAGGTCAGAGTGGTCATATGATGGCCGAAATACATTATAAGTCTATCCCAGAAGTGGAGTGATGAAGAATCCCAAATGGAAGACCAGCCACCCAAACAACATAGTACAATGATACAACTCTGCATATAACTGCAAATACATATAGCAGTCCTGGATACATAAGAGTACAATGGCCATGAATAGGCATGATACAAAATATTACATAAGTGGTCATCTCCACGTACAATATACATAGATCATAATCTCCATGATGAAGATATACAAAGGATCATGATCTCCATAATAGCTGGAAATGTCTGACACACACTGGAATCAAGTCACGAGAGCTGAAATCTCATGAACACTGGCACGATCAAGGAGGTAGCATATAAGAGATGCCACCAATATAGAAGGTATTCTACACAAACTGCTATGAGTACAAGTCCTACTATGTGAATAGAGGTGTCGAGGTCAAACATAGTATTCCATCGTCTGATTACTGATCATTGATGTATACCGTTAACAGATGCAAGATCACCCACCAATAATGATAATGGGAATCAAGGTACTAGAGTGCAAACTAATGAGTGTGAATAGGTGTGTTGAGGTCGAACACTTGAGAGTATCCATCGATCAGGGGACATTGATGTATTCCCAAAAAACTGTCGATGGCGAGAGAACCTGCCACTGATGACTGCAAGTCTCAATGCACTAAAAAATGACTCTAGATTCCAATCCCAGAATAAATTATCTGAAGTTGATGGGATGAAATCCGTTGGAAGGAGGGCATTAAGGCATCCCCCATCATCCAACATGAGGTACTCAACAAAGCTATATAATGTGGAAGGACTCGATCATAAGGTGAACGAACCAGTAACTGTACCAGGAATGGCTGGCATGCAAAGTCAAGATAACTGAGGAATGGCTGACTCAGGTTTCAACTTCCTTCGAACAAGAGCATAACGATGAATGGTGACTAAATAAAGGAAGCATAGACTCGATATACAAAACTAGGACATCTCTACGACACAGGAGGCATCGACAGAGGCTCCATGGGGACTAGAAGCTTAACTAGTCGGTGGAGATAAACTCAAATAAATGAGTATAGCTCCTAAATTCAAACTATAAACCCAACCAGTGGATATGATATATAGTGCTCTGTTCGAAGGTGGCACGACTCTACAGCTACCAAAGATAACATCTTTCCTTGTCCGGCTTTTTGGTTTTTTAATTTTTTTTTGTGTTTTTTATTATGTGGAATCAAAAGACATGTTTTTGGGTGATAATACATAGTGACATCTACCATATGCATGCAGATGTGGGACCACGGCAGCTTGAAGGCTTCCCTCGTCATAGATGGAGGGGAAGAGGAGACGAAATCATGGGTGTGGATGTGGAGCGGACACTCCAAAGCATTCATACCAACTTCGTGAGACTAACACACAGAGTACCCATGGCGCAAGTTGAGGACTTGCCTGAGGCCATGTAGCGCCGGGTGGTGGGTGTACCATGAGCATGAGTGTGGCTATTTCGACGGCTAGCTAGAGCCATGGTGACATTCCATGATCACAACCCCCATCCTCCCCCATAGGCTTAGATACCTGGGAGTGATATATTTTGTACTATCGTGTATTATATTTTGGTGGCTCGAGAGCCCTGATTTTGTATTATGACACTATGTATTACCACATTTTGGATGTTTATAAAAAATTTATGATGATTGATTTATTTATTTACATGTGTAAAAATTTATGTTTGTGATGAGCTTATTGTGTATGAAACAAATGCCAATCTAACACGTAGTTAGCATATGAGTCAACAACTTGATTATTAATTCTTGGAACATGTATGTATGTTATACTGTCAAATTGCCATTCTAAAAATATCACACGTAAGAATCTTCTTAATAATGTCGGATCTCTAACATGGTACAAACCATTAAGTTGTGACACTACTAACTCCAAATCAAGTCGTACCTCAAGAGAGAGAACACCATATGAAATGACATCCCATAGAAGCTCAATAACGATACTATACTTAGCAACATTGTTTGAAGAGGGCCGTAAACATACGCCTCCTGAAGACAATACCTGACCCATAGGAGTATAAATATCCCAAGCAGCAGAAGCTGAGTGTTGAGTGTGATGGCTCGCACCATCCGCGAATCCTATGAAGGTGGAAGATTCCATTGGCATCTGCCAAAAGAAATGGAAACTAATCACAAACCCGATCACCATAATAAAAATACCTACGTATGCAAAACTATACAATAATATACAATAACTAGTCTTGGCTGAAAATCATGCATAGTACTTTTTGAGATAGAGCCCATTTCTAGGCTCCACCAAGGCCATTCCCTCATAATACACTAACTCATAAGTGCCCTTCTCTAACACACATTTAACGACGTAAGGACCATGCCACATGGGGTTAAACTTTCCTGCCCCCAAGGGTTCTTTCGGTTTATCCCACAGAAGGACCAATTCTCCCTCACTAAACCTCCTTGGATGGATAGACTTATCGTACTAGACCTTAACGCAATGCTTATTCACTTCTATAGCCACCAAGGCATCTCGTCGCTGCTCATCAAGTTGCTCTAGGTGGACCAAACACTCCTCCAACGGGGAAGTGTTTGGTAAGAGATCTATGGCTAGCTTCAAAGAAGGGATCTCGCTCTCAACCGGAAATACTGACTCCACTCCATGTACAAGCTGATATGGAGAAAAACCTGTGGCAGACTTAACAACGGTTCTATAAGCCCACAAAGCAGGATATAACATAATGTGCCAATTAGTCTTGCTTTGTGTGATGGTTCGTTGGAGAATGGATTTGAGTGATTTGTTCACTACTTCTACCTGTCCATTCGCTTGAGGGTGATAAGAGGAGGAATGCTCCTGCTTATATCCTAACTTCAATGCCAACTCTTCCATCATACGATTCTGAAAGTGCGAGCCATGGTCAGTGACAAGCTCCTTCGAAATACCAAACCGAGTAATAATCCGGTTGAATACGAAGTGCACGGCAGTCTCACCATTGGATTTAACTGTAGGCATGGCTTTAGCCCATTTCCTGAAGTAGTCAACAACCACTATGATATGATGATGCCCCCCCACTGAAACTGGGTTGCAATCCATAAAATCAAGCCCCCACTTAGTGAAGGGACCAACACTGATGATGGGATGTAACGGGGTAGGTCGCGAGCGCATATTACATGCAAACACCTAGCAAGGGTGGCACTTCTTGACCACATCTACACAATATTTAAATATCGATGTCCAGAAATAACCCGCTCTCAATAATTTTTGGGCTATAGAAAGCCCGGATAAATGACCACCACACGCCCCTCCATGGCAATCATTCAGCACAAACTCAGCCTTCTCATGAGTTAAACAACGACGTAAAATGGAATCTACCCCATGGCGGTACAAGGTATTATCCACTATGAGGTAATCCTTGGATATGTGATGTAATCGTCATCATTCATCCCGTGAGAGGTGAGTGGGGACCTTCAATGTTTGTAAATATATAATAATATCCCCATACCATTGGTCCAAAGTTGAGATTAAGAAGATGTGCTCATCAATAAACTTATCTCCACAAACCATCTCCTTAGCTTCTCTTGGGAAATCCGATATAAGCTCTGCAAAAATTAATGATTTCTTTGATTTTGCTGAAACAAACTCGAGGTCAAATTCTTACAAGATTACAATCCATTTATTATACTTTCCCCCAATCATCCTTCGAGTGAGGATGAATTGAAACGGATTGACATGGGCTACAACCAATGTTTGGCGAAGGAGAATATAATGTCTCAATCGTTGAATTGCATGTACGGTAGCTAAGGCAAGCTTCTCAACATGGGAATAAAGGATCTTCGTGTCAATAAGATTCCAGCTCAGATAGTATATGACATGCTCTTGAATCTTCTTATCCTCTTGAACCAAAACCATACCAATCGTCTCCATGGACGCAGCCACATAAAGTAGAAAATCATGGCTGTAGTCTGGGGGCCTAATCACTGGGGCCGATGCTAGGGCTCGCTTAAGTGCATCAAAGGACTCCTAGGCTTGCTCATCCCAACAAAAGGTGGTGTCCTTTTTCAATAGATGCATAAATCCTCCAGTCAAATTGGCAAAGTTGACAACGAATCTCAGTAAGAAGTTTTCCATGCCTTGCAAACATTGAAGATGTCTAATTTTCCTTGGGGGAGACAACTGAAGTATTTCCTCAACCTTCAAAGGGTCGACTCTTATACCCTCCTTGGAAACAATGAACCCTAATAAGCAACCAGACTTCACGCAAAAGATGCACTTGTGAGGATTTAACCTGACCAAATAATGGCGCCACCTTTCAAATACTAATCTCAAATGATAGGAATGACGCATTCTCATACAAGAATGAGCAGCAAGGTCATCCAAAAATACTTCAATAATCGATTTAAGATCATGGAATATCAAGGTCATAGCCTGCTGAAAAGTGGCTCACACATTCTTAGGGCCAAAAGGCATTTTCCAATATGCAAAGGTTCCCCAAGGACAAATAAATGCAGTCTTATGTTGGTCCTCAGGTTTAATTTGTATCTGATTGTATCCGGAAAAGATGTCCATAAAAGAAGATACCTCGCTACCTGCGCACTTATCCAAGATTTGATCTATAAATGGTGTAGGGAAATTATCTTTAGGACAGGCATGATTCAAGTCATAGAAATGGATTGCTCCCTGCTTCTTATCTACCTGTTGGGGCCTGGAAATTCGCAGGCAACAATAGTAAGGGATTCTCCCCAGTCAATGTTCCCAACTAGCCCGTGACTGTTTGGTATAGGGAATCTATCCAATTTGCAGTCCAGCTACCATAGGTCAAAGTAACAAAAACAAAGGCTTTATCGGTTGCGGCCCAGTCCATCGTGTATTTTTTGACTTAATGTATGAGATGCACATGCCTAACTAAATGCAGGGTGATAAGTATGTAGGGAGTAGTCACAACGTGATGCCTAACTAATTTGTCTTTTCCTTTGTTTGTCCTGCTTGCAATCCTGAGGTTTCGGCTCTACTTTTACCAAATTACCCATCTCCCTTCGCGCCGCAGTAGTTTGACCATTCTCCGGAAACCACCTCCAATCAAACAATGTGCCTCATTGACTGGGATTGCATTCTAAACAAACGTCAGATTAAACCAACTAACGGCTAATCCACAAGAAATGGCCCGGTGCGCCACTGTCTCGTCCACCTACAGGCTCGGGAGAAAACATCAACGCTGGGAGACGAAAAAGTTAAGACTTGAGCTGCGGGCGGGAAAAGGAAAAAATCAATCGGAAGTCGGAAGGAATTTGGCATCGGAAGCCGAGAGCTTCGCACAGCCATAATGGCGGGAAGAAAAATACTATGGACACGCGACTCGCGGGTGGGAAAACTCTCCATTGAAAGTCGGAAGGTTTTACACTTCGGAAGCTTAATCACTTTGGGAGCTGCAACAGCAGAAGAAGAAAAGTTATGGGCAAGCGACTAAAAGACTGACGCGTCGGCTGGCAGAGCGTTTTAGACTTCGGGAGCTTAGTCGATTTGGGAGCCGCAACGGAGGAAGAAGAAAGGTTATAGCCACGTGACGCATATCGGAGGGTGGAGTGCTTTATACTTCAGAGGCTTAACTACTTTGAGAGCCGCAACAGCAAAAGCAAACCAGGACAGCAACCTCCGATCTAAGCGACGAAAACTTCAAACCTGGAAGTGATTGAACTGTTTCTCCTCTGAAAAAACATTTTGCAAATGACAAAAAACATGATCCATGTTAAACTCAGCAAAAACAAACTTTAAAAATTGAGATTTACAACAATTCCACACACGAGCGAAAATTAAGCCAGATTATTTATAATCATCAAACCTATCCAAACTTAAAGCACGACCAAAAGGTTCAAGGATCCAAACAATTAAAACAAACAATGCTAAATCACGAGGATGGGACCAAAATTTAAGAAATTTGGGGAAACAGTTGCAGCCGCAACAATTGACGACTACCTGGTGAACCTAGACCTCTGGACAATTTCTTCCTTGGATAATAGACTATTTGATAATAAAACCACCATGTTGAATTCTTCTAGATATATGGATTTACCAAAAGGCAATATATGTACTTTTAAACATTGAGGGTAGTCCAATTTAGGAAAATGGAAACCAAGATTTTAAAGTCAAGATAACTCTTTCGAGGCCAGGAGTATGAGTTTCATTTTTACCTCTGTCTTTGGGTAGCTTCCAGCTTGGACACCACAGGATCGTAACATCTGGTAAACATAAATATTCATTTGTTCCTCATTCCCATGCCATTTTGCACCTTTTTTTTTGCGCTTTTGGACTTTTGTCCTTTGAGTCTTCCTCATGCCTTTCTTTTTGAATTTTTATTCAGGCTCCTCTATCCATAGTGTCCTTTTGTGTGAGAGATGTGTTTAATTTTCAGCTCACGGACGGAGAGGAACTTTTGGCAATTTTATACTCATATGATTTAGTACTTTGTTCTGATAGACATTGCTTTCTTAGGAGTTTTGACTCTTCTTAGCCTTTTGGATTTCAATTCTTGGCATGCGATCATTTATATATAATATACTGTTTACCCTGCTTCCTTTCCATGGGTCTTTTGCTGTCACCCCTAGGACAGTTTTTAAGTGTGATATGGGTGGAGCCTCGAAATAGTATTCCAGACCTTTTGATCTTGAGTTACTTTACAGGGATTAAGCAGGACTTCAATGCGTTCATAGCCATTTGGGAAAACTGCTAATCTAGAAGAAACTCTATCAGATAAATATAATACACAGTCTTATAAAGAAGGATTTTAGTTGGTCCAGAATTCTAATGCTCTCCATGCGACCAAATCTTGCTTCTTTTATTTAAAATCAAACAGAAAACCTAAAGTAAAACAAAACTAAATTGCATGACTCAAATACTCAAAAAGATAGACAAAAAAGATTATTTATATACATGACAGAAGAACTCGTACAAACTTAGGAAAAATAAGGCTTGAGAACCAAACCATTTACTGGTAAGTTCTCTTCCCACCCCTATAGATCTTGCAACTTATAAGTAGAAAGGCCAAGCTTTGCCACAATCTGAAAAGGGCCTACCCACAACTGCTGGAATTTAGTATGCTTTCCTTTCTCATCGTGGGGGTGATCCCACTTGAGAACCAGATCTCCCACTTCAAACTCTTTTGTTCCTTCCTTATGTTTGTCAAACCATCTCTTTATTACCTCCTGTTGTTGCTTAAAGCGCTCTCTGACTTTAGATCTAGCCTCTTATGCTTTCAGGAGATTATTTATCCTTATTTGCAAAACTTCATCATCCGACCCTCTAGACTCTTGAGCTATTAGGGAAGAAGGTAGCATGATATTGGGAGGAAGAATGGCTTCTTTACTGTAGATAAGGGTGTATGGTTTATAGTCTTCTTTAAAATTCTAATCAGTTTTTTGTTAGAGGATTCAACCAGGCCATTTCCTTGTGGGTAGTAATTAGCAGAATAATGCAATTTTATCCCTTTGTCATGAGCAAAAGCAGTTAATTTAATTGATGAAAAGTACTTATCATTATCAAAGACTAACAAAATTGGAACTCCAAACCTGGTCATGATATGATCTTGTAGGAAGCTGATGACCACGTCTTCATTTATCTTGCGCAGCAAGATAGCTTCAACCCAGCGAGTGACATAATCGGTCGCGGTCAGAATGTACTTGTGTTGTAGGGAGGAATTTGGTTTTATTTCTCCAATGATATCCAACCCCCATTGCTCAAATGGCTCCGTGATCATCATCGGCTTTAGAGGTGCTGCTGCTTTGGGTTGTCTTCCACTACACCTTTGGAAAATATCACACTTCCTGACATGTGCATGTGCATCTTTGAAGAGCGTAGTCCAATAGTAACCGGCTCTGAGGATTTTTTGAGCTGTAGTATCTCTTGAATAATGCCCCCCAGCAGGCCCGTCATGCAAATCTGTCATTACTTTCTTCACATATTCTTTCTCTAGGCATCTAAGAAGAAATCCGTCATAATTTTTTCTAAATAATATTCCCTCAACAATTTGATAGGAAGTTGATTTAAGACGCAGTGCTCTTCTTTGTTTAGAATTCCAATGTTCTGGAAACATCCCTACCTGCAGGTAATGCACGAGATCTCTATACCAAGACTCGGGAGCTGTAAACAAAGGACATACCTCCATTACATGTAATTCGGCTTCATCCTCCCAGGCGTGTTCTTCATTTCTTCCATTTTCAGTCATCAGTTTCCACAACCCTTGTCCTTTAACTATAGAGGCTGGCTTGAATTTAAGGTCGTACTCTTGAAGAGCTATTACCCAGTTGCCCCTTCTTTCTCCTAACTCCTTCTGTACAAGAAGGGACCTTACAGCCGGGTAGGGGACGATCACCTTGGTTCGATTTTTTAAAATATAAGGCCTGAATTGCTTTACTACTTTAAATACTGCGTAATCTTGTTTATCAATGGCTGGGTAATTTAATTCGTCCCCTTCCAGACCAGTGCTCATGAAAGATATTGGGAATTCATCCCCCCCATCTTCCTTTTGGGTAAGCACAGCTGCCATTGAATCATCAGATGCAAAGGTATACAGAATAAAATCTTTGTCGAAATCTAGGCTTTTCAGGGAGGGTGCATGTGCAACAGCAGTCTTGATTTTGCTGAAAGCATTCTTTTTAATCTCAGTCCATTTGAATTGTGTATTTTTCTTCACCATCTGCTACAACAGCTTGACGATCTGAGCGAAATCAGGCACAAATCTTCGCACGAAGTTTATAGTTCCCATTAATGATTGCATCCCTTTTTAATTATGGGGTAACGGGATTTGTTCAATGCCCTTAATTATTTTTGGACCTATAGAGATTCCTTTCTTTGAAACTATATGACCCACCAATTTTCCCTCCGTGACAGCGAGCACACACTTTTTGGGATTGAGCGAGATGCCATATTTCCGACAGCATTCAAAAATCTGCCTTAAATGAAACGCGTGCTCTTCTCTCTTCTTTGAGAATATCGTAATATCATCAAGGTACACTATAGCACTACGGCCAATCAATCCATGGAAAGCTATGTCCATAGCCCTCTGAAACGTTGCTCCAGCATTTATAAGCCCAAAGGGAACCCTTCTGTAGGCAAAGGTTCCCCATTTGGTCCTGAACGTTGTCTTCAATCTGTCTTCTTCGGCTACTAATACTTGATTGTAGCCAGAGAAACCATCTAATAACGAAAACAGTTCAGAACCTGAGACCATTTGTATAAATTGCTCCATGGGTGGCACAGGATAGTTATCTTTGTTTGAAGCACGGTTTAAATTCCTGAAATCCACCCATAGTCTGATCTCTCCATATTTTTTTTTCACTGGTACCAGATTTGATACCCACTTAGAGTGTCTGACCTTAAAAATGATTCTAGCATCCAATAATTTCTTCACTTCACTCTGAATCAGTGGTTCCAATTTTGGATGCATTTTTCTTAAAGGTTGCTGATACGGATTGACACCAGCTTTGATGGGAATAACATGTTTGATGATGCTGGTGTCATATGTTTTCAAATCTTCATATGTCCATGTGAAAACATCTTTATATTGTTTAAACAGACTAACGAACTTGTCTCTTTCAGCTGGTGAACAACATTTGCCGAGATTCACAAATTTAGGATTTGTCTCAGTCCCTAAATTTATCAGCTCGAACTGTAGAGATGAGCTGTGGGTCTTCACGTTGGCTGGTCTTCTGAACTTTTCATTTAAATCGAACATTCTTTCTAATTTTCTGACTCCCTTCGGGATGAAATTATCGTACTTCAACTCGGCCTGATGTTCTTCATCGTCTATAATTGCTCCTTTAAATACCTCGTCATTCATTAAGCATTATATAATTTGCTGGTCATCATCGAACACTCGTAGGTTGGTAATCATATCAGGTACTGAGGGCCTGAAAAGTAATTCAATAGAGCATCAATTATTAGTGGGTACCAACCTAGTGGCTGATGTGGCCAACAAGTCAGCCGCTGCATTTTTAAGTCTTGGAATTGAAATAATATTGAATGCATTAAAACATTTAAGCAGGTCCCATACATCATTTTGGTAAGCTTTTAAGTGAGGGGAAACACAATGTAATTGATTCCGAATTTGTTTCACAATAATTTCAGAATCTCCAAAAACTTTCAGATTACTTACCTTTAATTCAATTGCTTTCCTTAAGCCTTGCACTAGCGCTTCGTACTCAGCTGTATTATTCGTACATTCAAACTCTAATCTACATGAGAGAAAATGTTTATTCTTCTAGGGATCGATCAGGACACAAACGGCCCCTGACCCTTCTAACGTCTTAGAGCCATCAAAAAACAAAGTCCAAAAATCACTAACTACTGAATGTGAATCTACTCCTACGGCTAAGTTTACTATGTTACAATCAATCTCATCAGCCTGTGAGAATCAAAGGAGATCAGGCTGAGTGTCTGATGTGTTGCTGACTTCTTCTGCTTGGTAATTTCTTGGTTCCAACTCAATAAAATAGTTTCCCAATACAGAATCCACTAGTTCATTCTTCTCATCCAATTGAGTAACGTTGTATTTCATGTGAGGCTCTCTTAAAATCTTAATCTGGTTCGGACTTTCTTTGTATGGCAGCCACAGATGCGACCAATCCGAGGAAAAATATCCATTTAGTTTGGCCGACCAATCTCTACTCAGGACAAGACTGTAAGCATTTGGTATATCAGCCACCATGATATTAATGACTTGGCACACTTTATCATTGGATGCCAGACGGACTAGGACATCTTCCATCTCACCAATTACCTTTACATCTGTCCTATCCAACTGAACAACCCTCCACGTGGATGGCTTAGGCTGCCCATTGATCTTTTTACAGACTGATATTGGCATGACATTAACTGACACCCCTGAGTCTACCAAGAAATTATGCATGTTGTGATTGAAAATTTCAAATGTGAGGAGGAAAGGTGGATGTTTTCTTTTAGACTTACCTCCAATGCTGGTTTCTCCAATTTCTTCTTCTTCTTGAGGTCGATTGTCAGTGGGCAGCTTCTCGTCCGATGCTTCAAGTGCTTTCAATAGTCTTTCTTTTTGCCATGGCACTTTACACATTTCGAATAGTGAAACATTCGATTTTACCTTCTTTAAATCCTCCATGATGTCATACTCCATCTGCTGTTCAATGGGATGAGGCTTATAAGCATTCATCTTTTCTTCATTTGGCTTGGCCAACGTATTATTCTGCTTAGGATCTTGGCTGGTAATAGTGAATTCTGGAATTTTATTAGCTAAGGATTTATTTTGAAATTTCTTAACATTTTGTTGAAGCCTCTTAATCTTTGGGAGAATGAGACTGTTTTCTTTAATTGGCCCTTGGCTCCTTGTTGTCACATTGGTTTCCATGAGATCCTTGTAGCCCTGTTTATTTTCTTCTTCCGTGTCAAATAACGAAACATAATTCCACAAAACCATGGTTTCCTCTTCTTGTTCCTTTGTTGAAGTAGTATTTTCCTTTCTTTCTTCATCTCCATCTTCCGTTAACTTAGAATCCAACAGCTGATTCATAACCAACGTCATTGAGTTTATCCATTGAGGACAATTTCTTTCAGAGTGTGGTTGTTGGTGGAAAGTGCAAAAATTTTCCATTCATACTTCTGTTAGATTCATGGATGCAGCATTGTGAGGAGGAGGTTAAGACTGATTGTTATCCTCTCTTTTCTTATAATAGGGCTTATAGAACTTTTGTGTTTTCTTCTCTTTCTCCAAATCTATGATTTTGTTGGAAATCTTCTGCATCATTTTTGCCATATTTTCAAAATCTGGCGATTTCTCTTCCTTAGGCTTAGTAAACAATAAGGCTTTCCTTCCTGCACCTTTCTCTCCTGACTGTTCTGGATAATCTTCGATACTTTCTCTTTCAGCCTCCACTACTTCTGCCTCTTCATAGGTTTCCATCAAAGTAGGCTTGGCCCTACCTTTGGCAAACATGGCCAAATCAGGGCCTAAAGCTGAAGTATAATACTCAATCAGTACCTTGTCCGAAGGTTTATCAGCTTCAGAATTTTTTTTGAGATATGCTGCAAACCTTTGTGTGAAACTGTGGAGCTTTTCCTTTCTCTCTTTCTTCAAGGTGCATAGTCATTTCATGAGGGCTGCATGAGTCTTTTGAATCGCATACTTACTTCTGAAAATTCTCTCGAAGGTATCCCAATCAGGGATAGAGTTAGCAGGCAACCCAAAATACCATGATGTTGTAGCTCCTTTAAGGGTATGCAGAAATAGTTTGCAAACTACATCCTCATAATCCCCAGCCCTCAACACTTCTATTTCCAAGTAAAAACTTTGCAGGTGATCATCTACTAGTATCTTCTCATTTGGGTCGAATTTGGGCAGCATCTTTTCAAAGGATTGAGGTAAATCATGTAGTGGAGGCGTTAGATTTAAAGGTGATCTGGTTCTCCAGGAAGGTGGTGGATTTGGTGGGTTGGGTGGTGGATTAGCATTTACTCCTGCCATGAGTCTGGGTGGAGAGTGAGGAGGTGAGAAAATAGGAGTGTGAGCAGGAGAAATGTGAGGGGTAACTAGGCCTTCTTGATTCAAAGGTAGCACAACTTCCTGTAAGGATGTTTCTACAAGTTCTTCCCAGTCTCCAACCAGCACTGAGTCTTCTACTATAGGACGATCTTTCCTTTTATACTCTCTTCTGGGCAATTCAGGGATGATTGGAAATCCTCCAATCTTCTTTACATATGCCCTAGTGTGTCTTCTTAGGTCATTAACAACTTCGTTGCCAACAGAATATAGATGTTCTCTATTCCTTTCTTCCGGAATTGGATTATGAATCCCACTGCTTTCAGAACTATTACCGGTGGAATAATCTCGGGAAAACAGGTTTCCTCGGCCAGCCATGCTCTGGCGGCCCTCCTTCTAGCGCTAGAACTGTTGGGGCTTGGAAATTCGCAGGAAACAATAGCAAGGGATTCTCCCCAGTCAACGTTCCCAACTAGCCCGTTACTGTTTGGTATAGGGAATTCGTCCAGTTTGCAGTCCGGCTACCGTAGGTCAAAGTAACAAAAACAAAGGCTTTACCGGTTGCGGCCCAGTCCACTGTGTATTTTTTGTATTTTTTGACTTAATGTATGAGATGCACGTGCCTAACTAAATGTAGGGTGATAAGTATGCAGGGATCAGTCCCAACGTGATGCGCAGGTTCTTACCTCTTGTATTAGCACTCACAAGCATCTAAATCACATACAATAAGAAATTAAAACTAACTACCTAACCTATCCCTAGGGAGCAGGATTATCATTCATTGGTGAGTAATATATTTCGTACATGAATTATGAAAAGTTACAGATAGCTGATACTTCTTTCAAGACACATGAACAATTACAGATATTTGAACAACCAGATATTGTTTATGAACAACCTTCATTAATCACAGTGGAAAACATCACAAAATATACTAAAGATCATTTAAACAAGAACATAGGTTCATAAAGTTAAAACACTCTCACAGTTAATGAAACACAGCTGAAAACGAAATAGTTCCCCTTCAACATTGCTCATTTAATCACATTGATACATTCCACATTACGCTTTCTCCAACAGGCAAAAGTTGCAGTTTCTGATTGTAAAACGAAATAGTTCCTCTTACAAGCAAATGGTTTACAAGTTCTTCCAGGGAAAAATTCCTTTCTAAGTTCTACTTTCAAATATTTAAACTACCACCGCCGACCACTTGGGCTGCCCCCCCCCCCAAACGTATGACCTTCCGGTCCCTCAAAATGCTTCATCTTCCCATTTTATTTTCTGTGCGCCTTCATGATCTGATGAGTAACTGACAGATATTTTTGGGTCTGTGCCTTTGTGGCCATTCACTTTGTCTTTTCCTTCATTTTTCTTTCTTGTGATCCTAAGGTTTCGGCTCTGCTTTTACCAAATTACCCATCTCCCTTCGCGCTGCAGTAGTTTGACCATTCTCCGGAAACCACCCGCAATCAAACAATGTGAATCATTGATCGGGATTTCATTCTAAACAAACGTCAGATTAAACCAACTAACGGCTAATCCACAAGAAATGGCCCGGTGCGCCACTGTCTCGTCCACCTATGGGATCGGGAGAAAACATCAACGCCGGGAAACGAAAAAGTTAAGACCTGTGCTGCGAGCGGAAAAATGAAAAAATCAATCGGAAGTCGGAAGGACTTTGTCATCGGAAGTCGAGAGCTTCACACAGCCGTAACGGCGGGAAGAAAAAGACTATGGACACGCGACCTGTGGGCGGGAAAACTCTCCATCGAAAGTCGAAAGGTTTTACACTTCAGAATATTAATCACTTTGGGAGCCGCAATGGCGAAAGAATAAAAGTTACGGGCAAGCGACTAAAAGACTGACGCGTCGACTGGTGGAGCGTTTTAGACTTCGGGTGCTTAGTCGATTTGGGAGCCGCAACAGCGGAAGAAGAAAGGTTATAGCCACGCGACGCATATTGGAGGGTGGAGTGCTTTATACTTCGGAGGCTTAACTACTTTGAGAGCCGCAACGGCAGAAGCAAACCAGGACAACAACCTCTGATCCAAGTGACAAAAACTTCAAACCTGGTAGCGATTGAACTGTTTCGCCTCTGAAACATCGTTTTGCAAATGACAAAAAACCTGATCCACGTTAAACTCAGCAAAAACAAACTTTAAAAATTGAGATTTACAACAATTCCACACACGAGCTAAAATTAAGCCAGATTATTTATAATCATCAAACCTATCCAAACTTAAAGCACGAAGAAAAGGTTCAAGGATCCAAACAATTAAAACAAACAATGCTAAATCACGAGGAGGGGACCAAAATTTAAGAAATTTGGGGAAACAGTTGTAGCCGCAACACTACCAGAATAGGATTTGAAACCCACTCCGTCAAGGGAATGGGATAGATAAAACTAGCTTTCAACAGTTTCTCTATCTCTGCCTTAATCGCGGGTGCTTTCCTAGGATTCACTACACACAAGTGTTGTCGAACAGGCTTATCATTGGGATAAGTTTTAATCTCAAGTTCAAAAATGCGAGGGTCGATACCTGGCATTTCATCGTAAGACCAAACAAAGATATCACGAAATTATTTAAACAGCTCGGTGTATTCTTGAATCTCAGCATGGGAACATTTTGCCCCAATATAGACATTCTCAATCCTGCCACGATCGCAAGAGATATTGATAGGAATGGTAGGAGATATATTCTCCATGTTCCCATCAACTATCAGACCATGAGAGCTTAATGGAACCATGGGACTACCAATTCTCTCACTAAGAACCTCCCTAAAGTCCTCACACTCCATGTGGTCAAGCTCAGGAAGAAAATAAGATCTATGATGCAACTCTTCCCAAGGTGGCTCAACCCTTGACATGGCCTCAATAATTGCTTCATCTAAAGGAAAAACATGATCAAGGCAGTCATGCACATGAGAAGACTGAATTGCCCATGCAGGCAGCACATATGGGTCCTCCTCCTTTGTCCGCAAAGAGGAACGACTAGGCTCTACAACACATCCAAGATTAGCTTGATAAGCTACCATAGTTGCAGGAAACGGCATGTCCATCACGATGGGCTCACTTGAAGTATTCGGTGTGGGAATAATCCAAGGATCTTCCATATGACTCATGTGAAAAGACACCGATCTCACAGATGTCAAAGCCTCACTAGAACTAGACCCTATCATAAGGACAGGTGCAGGACAACTAAAGCTTTCCATAAGGGATGGATACATGCCCACACCCACACCCCTAGTTGTCGGCTGAGAGTGCTAAACAATCAATATCGAAGCTCCCGAAGATGCGGTAATTGACAGATTCTTGAATGACGTTTGATCAATTGTAACTATCTTCCTGTTAAATGGAAAGCATACAATGCAAAATAGTGAAGAAGCTACAACTTGCATACTGTACATCCAATTCCTACCCAGCAAGAGATTATAGTCAAGGGGTGCATCAACCACCTCAACCTCTATCGCAATGGTCTTTCCTCCCAAACGGACCTTAAGGGAAGGAAGGATCCCGTGCGGCCTAAACGATCTCCCATCAAACACGGTCAACATGGTACTGGATTTAGACAACTCAAGGGAACTTAAACCCTTCCAACATGATAAAGACATCACAGAAGCATCAACACCTTCATCAATCACAGTGCACTTAACGGTCATGTTAAGACAGTCTACATGAATCAAAAGAGACACATAGTAAGGCAAGCGAGGTTGAAGTCCTACAGTTTCAAATTTAATCACAGAGGAAGAATTATCATCATTCACACCAAGGGTAGAAAGCAAAGCCTTCCTTTGTGAAGGACAACTCTGAAGTACTTCTTTTGCAGACATCGCACAAGGAGTGTGGCCCAAATCCTCGACAAGAGAATAGTTCTAGGCGGCTCAGGAATTAGGATTGTGCCCCGAATGCTTAAGGACTCCCTTAGGAATGCGAGGTGCAACTTTAGGTTTATCCACAGGTTTTTCAATACACAAAGGAGTCCCTGGTGGATCAGGTTCCTTTCCTGGGTTGGGTTGTGACGAACCATAGTCCTTCACATGAGTCACAACCTTCGTAGCACACACCATGTTAATGCAACCATGACCACTACCCTCCGGCGGATGTTGATCACCACCAGATTGATCATGGGTCCTCGAGTTCATGTTTTTATTGTGAGGTAAAGGGTTGGTTAGCACAGCTGGGCCTTGCGCTAATAATCTTGAGGCTTCATCGATACGAGGGCACAAGTAAGTGAGGTGATCGTCCTTACACAACTTGCAATGAAACTTAACCTTACGTTTAGATTGCTTGTTCCCCCCAACATTTTGGGTGTTCTTGTCATTAGTATTAGCATTTTCATTCCTATTCCCACCCTTATGATTTTTCTTACCCTTATTTTTATTCCTTTGGGGTTGTTGGTTACCCTTCTGGTCTGACAATTGAGATGAATCCGTGGCTTGTCCCGAAGCGGATTGGTTGATTGACAATTGACTGACCTGTTTCACAACTGAATCCACAGGTTTAGCACTTGCACAACCAACAATTCCATCGGCATGTGGTCCAGTTTTAACTTTGGGGTCGAAACTAGAATGCGGAGCATTGGGAATGATCTCATATAAAAAACCGGATTGAGCATAAATCAAATCCAGTTCCTGCACCCTATAAATGGCTTGTTCCTCATTTTGCACTCCAGATATAGAAACATCCTTTGCTATATAAGGCAATAACGACTTAAGGAACCATTTGAGGAGGAATTTTGACGATATAAAGGCTTTAATCAACCTCTTCTGTCTACGCCACTCTTGGATATGGTCCGAGATATGCCTGGCTTTATCCTACCGAAATGTCGACAAGAGTTCCATACCAAGGTCATAACGCACTGGTAGCTGGAAGTGGTTAAGAAAATTCATCGCTAGGTCATTGAACAAAGTGAATGCCCCCCTAGGTAACTCTATATACCATTTCACGATAGGCCTTGTAAGGGTGCGTTGAAATAGCCTTAAATGGATTGAATCTTTGTGTAAGGAATTTGAAGAGCACCATAGGTGAAATGTTGTAACATGTTCACTTGGATCCTCTCCAGGTTTTCCCTCGAATTTGGGTATGTCGGAGGGAAGCTTAGTAGGGACAGCTGGCCAAGTCAAGTCATGAGATACAGGATCATTCATCAATCTTGACAAGTCAAGAAGATTTAGTGTTGTGAGGAAAGGGAGCCTAGGATGAGTAGGTCTATGCACCGCTCCCTGATAGTTTTGATTCACATAGGTCTGATTACCGTAACCACCATGGCCTTGACCATAGTGCCCTCCTCCCGTTTGAACCGTATAGTGTGGCATGGAAGCACCATAATGTGGTGTACCTTGACTATGTAGGGATACAAATCCATAATTAGGAGAGTAAGCAGGTTGTTGATACCTGTACCCATAAGGTGAATAACCCTGTCCATACTGTGTCCCATAATAAGGTCCCTAAGTCATCCCATGAGATGTCCCATGAGACACTTCGTAAGTAGGAATATACGCTCCGGAAGTAGGAATATACACTTTGGAAGTAGGAATATATGCTCCAAAAGTAGTAACATGACCTCTAGAAGTATGAACATGACCTCCCAAAACAATGGGTAGTACTTGAACCTGAGACACAACTGGTCGAGTAACAGCAGTACGGACATGACTCGTAGCAACATTCCAGCCCGAAGGACCATGTGAATGAGGTGGAGGAACAACATTCGAAGAACAAGGAACCGAGGATGAAGGGATCTATGAAACTATGTATGTGGTGTTCCCTATATTCACTCGTCTTGGATCTAGTATCCTAATAGGATCACTAACCCTAGGCTTAGCAGGAATATGTGATGTAGCTTCCACTGCCGAGATGGAAGGTGCAATGTGACTTGTGCTCCCAAACCTCTCTGCATGGTAAGGAATAGGAGTGCCCCTAGGAATAGTGTTAGGCTCAAAATCCAACTCGACACGAAATACCAAATCATGTGTGGGCATACCAGACATACCATAACTACCATAACTAGTGCTCGCGGGCTCATAATAAGTCTCATCTTCCGACATGCCATATTGACGATGTGTCAATGGGGGATCAACACTAGAGTAAGTAGGTCTATCATGAAAAGTACCTATCTCAAAAATTACAGGACCTAAATCAGTCATATCAGGTGAAGGATCATAGGTAGGAGTAAACTCCCCATCTTCCACTCGAATGGGAGAGGGTGGCTCAGGAATACCTTCTTCATGGTCTCCCATCGTGTGTGAATCAATGTGCGAAGTAGTATTCCTAAATCATTTGTTTCTCTATCCCAAAGGAGGAGGAGATGTAGAAGGTGGAAGTCTTTCTAACCGACGAGAATGACGAGGAGCCGCACTCGAATCCACAATGACTCAAAAAATGTAAAAGACTCTCTAATTACGCAAACCCTAGGCAAGCTAATGTGCATAGAGCATACACCAATAAAATATAAATCCAAACATAAGTAATCAAGGGTATGATAAATGATCTCCTGAATGAAGCAGGTATGTCTCACCTAGGAGAGGCTTGAGACTCCCATACACAAAAAGCAGAGGTACGTAACCACTTATTTTGGCCCTCAGCTTCAACGCGTAAAGCGACTGTGCTGTCTGACCCGAACCTGGTTGGGACACCCATAGAATAACCCCTACAAAGTACCCCCTCGATATCCTAGGTAAGGCAACTAAGGTCACCTCAATATAATCAATGCTTAGGCAGATATTCATAGGTGGGATTGACCGTATGGGTAGGGTAGCAAAGCCTGAAACTCCCGAAAGAGCCCCCAGATACGAATACAATCCTGGAAATATATTCGGTGTTACTCAGTTATGACTAGGGGTCATCCCAATCAATAACCACTTACACTGCCTTGTGCTTAACTCCCTTTTGAGAGGAGGATCCTGAGAAACACCAATTATACCAAGGAATTTCACACTCTCACCTGGACAAACACATACATGTTGTTGTTTAGTGGTCTTGGAGAATTTACTCACAATGAACTATTCCAAGACCCTAAAACCTAATCTTGTTGGTGAACCCTATCAAATAAAATAGTGTAGTTCATTTTAATTAAGCGTTGATTTTAATTGGCTTTATTACTCAAAAAAGGTAGATGACTGTTCAACCAATGGTGTTATGATGCAACATGAAGCAAAATGCACACCTTACAATCAATGCAAATGCATTGTGTCCATGAAAAATAGGGTATGCTACTACGTGAAATGAAAAATTTTCTTCAAATGATAAATGCAAGCTTTCCTATATGAAATCCTGACTAATACTTCAAAGAAAATCTAGTGCAAGTACTATGCAAAATGCAAAATGCAATGCATAATGATAATCAAATATTTTTGGATTTTTTGAAATAAAAATGCGATACTAAAGCAAAAGAATGATTCTACAGCCCCTATACTCTGCAAGCACAATCATGTAGAACTCAAGCAAAGTACTAAGGTAAAAGAAATCTAATGCACTAATCCCAAAACAAAAAATTGAAAATGCAATGACAAGAACATTCCTCAAAAAAAGAAATTTTACCCTAAAAAAATGTCTCTGGTCGGGAACAAAGGTGTATACAGACTCTAGCAGTATCAAAGGAGACTCAACAATCATCAAAATTCACCCAACAACAATCAATATTCCTCAAGAAGGCCAAACTAAGGGCATATGCGACTGTTCGCAGTAAACCTATGTGTGTACATGGATATTGCAGTCAAAACCACATATATACGCGACTGTGAGTTCAAAACTCGCGTACAGGAAGAAAAGTGCATAAAAGTAAAGGAAAACAGACAAGCTGAGACAAAATTCACACCAATCAAACACTACCAGGCTAACATGCACCTAGACCTGACACAGAAATAGAGAAAAAAGAGCAATTCAAAGTCATTGAATGCCGATAAAAAACCCCCAAAGGACAACTACTAGGAACTCCCCAGCGGAGTTGCCATTTCTATTATGGAGAGAAATTCCTATGGCTTGGGGTACCACAATAGACAGCTTGACTCCATAAATCAATCCTTTCCAATATGCAAGAGAAATCAAATATCTGACACTAAAGGATCAAAACTCATACCTTATTCCAGACGGTTGAAGTAGATCCCCGTTGAGCTTTCCAACTTCAGCTTGAATTGATGAATCACTTCCTTAACAATAAGTAAACAAGACAAGAATACTATATATATTGGTGTTATATCTACTCTAGCATATATAATCAACAATGTATAAGAATTTGAAATCATCCATGGATAAAATATTCATTCAAACATACATTATTTGGACAGGAAAAGATATTTCTATTAATATAAAATAAGATATTACAATGAATACAACCTCTATCAGCATGTCTGTGAATCAGAGAAAGTAAATCCCCCACTTGAGCCTCCACCACCTCAATCCTCCATCTCTCGATAGCAATCTCACATGCAAAAGGCAAGCTTGGGAAGAACACTAAAGTGCTCCAAGGGACAAAGGGATCCAGACTCAAGCACAAGTTCCAACAACAATGGACTATAGTTTCTTTACTCTCAATTCTCTTATGCCTTCAATGTATCCAAAGGGTTCCTTATATATCTTTTCAATGGGGCAATGAAAGGTCGAATCCGAGCGATCTCAAGACATATGGAAGGCCAGGAGACAAATGATTCGGATCCATGTCAAGGAAAACTCCAAAAGGATTTGGATTTTTGTACACATCCCGATGTATGCGGTTTTAGAGGTCAAACCAGCGTATATACGCAATAAAGGGTTTAAAATTCGCGTATAGAAATTTTCACATGTTTTTAGGGATGGTCTAGGAAACATCAAAGGAAAAAAAATGGTCCAAGGGGTCTAAGGAGTCTACAGAGGGACATGGGAAGGCCATACAAGTGTGATTCACCTAGTGTGGTAAAATCTGCTATAACAATGCCAATTTGGAAAAATGTTCTATAAATTTCCTATAATAGATAACATGTCTAAGGAAACTACGTACCTCTTTCTGTGACCAAGGAGTAGGAATATTTGCAATTACCTTTATATTAGCCAGATCTACTTGGATTCCTGTAGCAGAGATAAAATGCCCAAGAACTATACCCTTGCTCATCATCATATGACATTTTTCAATGCTCAAGGATAGGTGGATCTGTTCATAGCGTTCTATAACTTTTTCTAAGTTCCTTATATATTTATCAAAATTGTTACCATATGGAGTGAAATCATCCATAAAAAAATACATGCAATCGTTTACCATTTCAGAGAAAATCCCGATTACAGCTCATTGAAATGTAGCTGGCGCATTACACAACCAAAAAGGAAGCAAGCTATATGAAAAGGTGCCCAAAGGACAAGTGAAGGTGGTTTTGTCTTGGTCTTCAAAGGCAATATGGATCTGGCTATATCCATTAAAACCATCCAGAAAGAAAAAGAACCTTTTTTCCAGACAGGGTATATAAAACTTGATCAATAAAAGTTAAGGGAAAGTGGTCTTTTGTGTTGCTTGATTCAATTCTCTATAATCTACACAGATTCTCCATTTCCCATTTTTATTGGGTATGATCACTAGTGGGGACACCCCCTCACTGTCTGAAATTGGATAATTAAATCCTTCCTCCAAAATTTTATGGATTTCTTCCTTCAAAATGTCTCAAAAATTCAGATTCATTCTGCATTGAGGATGGCGTATGGGCTTAGAATCATTTTTGTTATAAATATGGTGAGTACATAGTCTTGATGGGATACCCCTCATGTTTGTATATTCCCAAGAAAAACCCCCCTTATGTCATTTCACCAACATAATTAGGCGTTCCATTTCATCAGCCTCGAGGTTGGGATTAATATTCAATGTTTTCCCTAGTTCGATTTCTACTTGAACAATTTCAATTTTCAATTACTGGAATTATTTCAGTGCTACTGACTAGGGTCTCTTCTGCAAGTTCTTCTTGGTCCTGTTCTTTTAAGGTGTTTTTCAATATCTGATAAGATTTTCTAGTGATAGACATAGGCTCTTTACTAAAACTACAAATGGTGTCATCTTCGATTTTTGTTTTGAAAGTTGGGGCCCTCCCAATTGTCAGTAATGGCTGAGTACCTTCCTCCTCCTCCAAGTCCATCCAAAATGGAATTTCATCGTCTGAGATTGGTTTGGCTAGAGGATATAAGTTCAGGTTTTTGATATCAATTCCATAAAAACCCATCATGGATCTTGATATACAGCTAATGCATGCATCTGCTATGGCCAACCATGTTCTTCCTAAGATTAATGGGTGTTCCCCCAGCTATGACTTGGGTTGTAAAACAAGAAAGTCTGCAGGGTACTCCCATGAGACAACCGAAACTACCAGGTTGTCAAGGATTCCTTCCAGTTTGATAGTGGATCTATCATCCATTTCTAATATGGTTTGGGTAGGCTTGATATCATAGAGTCCCAATTTCTTTACAGTCTCAATGGTCATAACATTTATTGAATCTCCTAAATAAACCAAAACGTCAGGGATTTGGGTCTACCCAATATATATTGTAATAGTGGGGTTACCTGGGTCATCATATTTAGCCAGTGGAGCTCTCCCCATCATAAGTTCAGATAACTTCCCCACTACATGCACTGTAGGAGGATCATTAGGCTTCCTTCCTATTTTTTTAACATCCATGTTTCTAACAGTCTTGGCATAGATAGGTACATCATGCAAGGCTTGTAATAATGGAATTTTTACATAAATATTTTTCAACTTTCCTAAAAAGTTGAAACTAGGTTGTTCCACTGCCTTTTGCAAGGCTAATCGTTCATGATACAGTGGGTCTCTCAAAAACTGTGTAGGTTGAGTCTTAGTACGTGTCTCTACAAGTGTCTTAGTTGATGTTTCATCATGTTTTTCAACTGGTGTTTCAAAATCCTTAATAATGGGGATTACTGAGTTGAATGAATTTCCAAATCGTTGATTCATTCGCTCTTCAGTCATAGAGGATGAAACATCCTCAATGATGATTGGTTCCACTACCCTCCCTAATTGTAAATGTAAATCATTGCAAGAGACAGGGGAAATGGAATAAGTTGGCATACTAGAGGTTTTGAATTGTTGTACCGCCTTATTATTAGAATGGGATTAGGTTGAGCAGACATTTGAGGGAGAATTGGTGCACCCATTAGTGTAGCGTTATTTGGGAGTTGCAACCCTGGATGTTGATACTACGGATAAAATGGTTTATTATGGGGAAATTGGTTCCCTGGATAGGGGTTTCTCCATCCTAGAGACCAGTGGCTTGTTGGTTTGGATGCGGTTCCCATGAATTCCAAGGGTTCGGATATTGCATTGTAGGTGGAAAAGGTTGGTACCAAGGTGTATTAGGATATGAGTATTATGGAGGAAATTGATAATTAACATTATTCCAGGAATTGAAAGGTGTGGGCTTAGAATTTATACCTGGAATCCGAGGATTCCACGACTTCTTCTGGAAGATGAAATAGGTTTGATACGTGTCCACAGTATATGATTGAAATATTTCTTTGGCCTTTGTAAGTGAAGGGAAATCCTTAGTCTCATGTTCCAATTCGCATAGAACACACACCTACACCTTATCAAGCGGGCATTCTCTTAGCTGGTGCTTCTTCCTACACAAGGAAAAATACCCCAAGTACCAGATCTTTAACCACTTGTTTCTATTTTTCTCTCATGACATCTAGCTGCAAAGATATGGAGCTCATCATGTCAATTTTAAGATTCTTGAGAAGGTTACTTATCTCTTCCCGTGAAGCCCCTCCACTACCTAACTTATGTGCTCGTGAGAAGACGTCTCGGCCCCTTGTATTGGTTTTAGAAGACACTCTAGAGTATTGTTGACATAAGTCTCCAATATGATCAAAAGTTTGTTTGGAAATGTATCCCTTCCCTAACAAATTAAGCATATCTAGGAAGTCTTCTCTTATCCCAAACAACAAAATGATCTTGAGGATGTCCCTTCCAACTGAGTGGCATGGCCTGATCTATGCACGTTGTACATAATTATTTCCAAAAAATCCTCCAAACTTTCATCATCTTTCTGCACCATATTAAATAGTTCTTATCTCTTATCCTTCATTCTACAATATTCTTGGTACTTCTCAAGAAATACATGTTTCATCTGATCCCACGTCGTAACAGTATCGCCACCCAAACTCATTAACTAATGTAAGGCATTATCTATCAAGGTGGTAGGAAATAGTTTCAATTTCTTCTCACTGGAGATATAGTCATAACTTCGACAGAGAATATCAAAATCGAAGTGGAATTCATCTGGATCCTCTATAGAATACCCATGAAAGTGCAGTAATACTGAAGGTGATATATTTTTCATAGGGGCTTGCCCATATTTTTTTTGAATAGGGAACTAAAGTGTAGCAACTGTCTCCTCATGCTGAAGGTCACCATTATCATTATTATTGCACCTTACCCCTTCTTCACGATCATCATCATGATGCTCGCTATTCATGATTACCTCTTCCTCTTTATTTGCTCACTTCTTATGATCTTTAAACTCCTGTCGAAACTACAATCACTCTTCTTTGGTAACTTCCTTACCATTGATTCGATAGACCCCCTCTAGTCCACCTACTCCCACAGAACTTCCCCTATCTCCTCTAGTTCCCTCCACAGAGCCACTAGATGGTATCGCAACTCCTACTGGTCTCTCCACCATTAATACTAATGAATCCAGCCTAGGAAGGCTAGGGATCCTTCTTACCGAGGATGATCTTTGATATAGGTCTCCAGTAGAAGAATCAGCCCTAGCGATTAATTCATCAATGAATTCTTGTCTTCCTAGGCCTGGGTTATAACCACCACCTCTTCCACCTACAAAGTTAGTGCTTCTAGGGGTTCTAGGAGTTTCTCGTTGAGTTCTTCTCATATTCATGCAAGCTTACTAATCATACCTAATCCTCAGGGTAGGAACCTATTATGTTTTTTGAAGGATGCACAACTCTTCACTATGTCTTATCACCCATACATGCCAAAAATTAAAATTACTAAAACAAATTGAACCAATCAACTACTAACTATGTCTATCAATTACCTTCCTCGACAATGATGCCAAAGTTTTGATCACTCTATATACTCATTAATTTTCGTAACGAGTAGAGTGCTCAATATGAATTGTCAACCCCAGGAAGTCTATTTATTTCAAAGGTAACTAGCAACATCTATGTATAAACATTTTTAGCAGCTGATGAATAAAATACAAATCATTTAATCCTAATCACTGCTCATTCAACTCAACTTCTTGTAGAAAACCAAAGTAAATCATCAATCTAAGAATTGTAAAGGACTTTTGATCCCTACGATGTCAATCCAACGGTTTATAATCTAAGAATAAACCAACCTAGAATTACTTTTGCATAAAGTTAAATCCTATTTTACCAAATCAGAACAGTCACAAACCATTTATCAAAAAAACCAATTCATAAAAGAAATGATCTATCTAATTCAACAAACTATATGAAATACAAATGATAACACTACACAAAAGCTGAGTATGTCTGTAACAACTATTACTAATCAACACACTTTGCATAAAAAAAGGATTATCCTACACAGTCGACTGTCACACCACACTATTGCAGCAAGCCAAAGGGAAACTGATAATGCAATTATTTAGTGAATGTTGTTGCAACTAACTATGAATGCATCAAGCTGAAATCCCACACTAAATAGAAATAACTAAACTAAAACATCTACCACTACTAGAAACTTTGTAAGAAGGCAGGCCTTGGACTTCGAACAAATATGATGTTGAAGGATTAAAAAGAGCTACAACAAAACGGTACTAAGAATTGCTTCTCCTTTTATTAAAATGACCGAAATACAGTTACAGTCTCCTCTACTATGACCTCTCTCAAAATGACAACCCTTGGATCCAATTTCCTGTACATAGTTATACAAAAATGGAACCGTTCAATTACATCAATATCGAGAAGACATGAAGATATATGATATTCAGAATGCCGAATTAAAAAAGAACAGTTACATCTATTATTACATTGCATAAGATCAGTTCACACAATGAATGAGCTTTAAATTCGAACTCTTTCATAGGTCAAACCGTGTTCCATCTGATGAGGAGAGATACTCTGGCAGTTTCAGCTAGATGCGTGGAAGGAGATATGATATTTTTTCATCAACATCTTGGATCAGATCATCAAATGGGAAACTGACGTCAGGCGTTCTTCAGCTCCAAATGCAATGAGTTGTTACACTTGAGACACCTAGAGAATATGAACCTTCTTATGAACCATGAAAAATCAGTGCAGACGAAAGATAAAGTTCATAATTATGAATAAAATGAAGCATTAATGAAATAAGTAACAATTATTTAAACCTTAGGAATTCATGTTTGTTTTCTTGGAAAGGATAAAGATTCAGTTGTAACTAGGAGACAAAAATAAGGGGAAATGGCTAAATATAATAAGGCAAAAAAGGTAATTTCAACGCCCAACAAAGGGGTCAAATTGAATAAACCAAATCATGAGAGCCTCTGCATAGAATGATCACCATTTTAAGTCCGATAAACACATACTCAATCTCATGAAACTCTATTTTGTTTCTTAGTTACGATAAACCTAGGAAAATTTTAACATGTGTCCCTAATGGATTTGGAAAGCGAGTAACAAGTCCCCATAAAACACAAATCGTCAATCTGATTACCAAATTTCCAGTTTCATTTGATTTCAAGCATGGCATTACATATAGGGATTCCCATACCTTATCAATTTCATGGTTGGAAGCATATTCTATTTGTCAAGATGAGAAACTAGGTTTTTGTTAAGTGGGCCACATTGCAAGTTTTACGTCAAGGGGTCAAATTAAATAAATTTGACTTTGAGAGCCTATGTATGGTATGATAACCTTTTTTAGGACTAATCACATGTTTTCGGAATCATGGATCTGTATTACGTTGCTTGGTTATGATTTTAATCTCTAGGACCAATTTATTTTATGTCCCTAAATGTCTTTAACAAGTGAGTTGAAACTCCCATAAAACACAAATTATAAGTATGATATCCAAACTATTAGTTCTGTTGGGTTTTAGGAATCAAATTACAACTAGGGATGCCCCTTTATTTTCAATTCCATTGTTAAAAATGACTTCTATTTGGAAATATGAGAATCTGAGGGTTTTTCTTAGTGGGCCACAATGGAATTTTTGCATCGAGGGGTTAAATTAGATAAACTAAATCACAACATTCTTTGCATGGCATGATAACCTTTTTTAGGCTCAGACACACATTCTCAAACTCATTGAACTCTATTATGTTGTTCAATTACGATTTTAGGCCCTAGGTCAGATTTTTCGTGCATCCCTAAATGGCTTTAGCAACTGCGTTACAACTCCCCCATAAACACTAATCGTGAGTTCGATCACCAAACCATCAGTTCCTTGGGATTTTAAGCATCAAGCTATATCTAGGGATGTCCCTTGCTTGTTAGTTCCATGGATGAAAGCATCTTCTATTTGGTAAGATGATAAACTAGGTTTTTGCTCAGTGGGACACAACGAAAATTTTGTATTGAGGGATCACGATGTTTGGCCATAGATTCAAACACTAAAATTTCATAATTGACCTAAGTTTACACTTAATATGAGAATTTGCATAAGGTGTATATTGAAAATATCGTATGTTCATACAATGGTAATGGTAAGTGTGCTATGGATTAATAGGCCACCATTTTCATCATTGACTATTATAAGACTTGCTAAACATGTCCTATAATCAATGCATTTCATACTTGTACCTTGTATTCTCTAGACATGATACTTTTCATTGTTTAATATCCCAAGTGAAAGTTTTTTTGGCTCATATTTTAACTTGTTGCTTTGAATGTTTGAAAAATTATCTTCTAAGAAGAAATTTGGAACTTATTTGCATTACTAATAAATGTTTTAAGTTGTTATAATAAATTGGTTTAGAGTGCAAGTTAATGTTGCATTTATAATTTGGTAATGATATATGCTTATGTTGAGTAATTGGATTGATACCTTCCATTGCATCCAATTCACACTCCTTTTTCACTTTTTGGGTTATTCACGTTGTTATAATGTCTTTGGATGAAATATCAAACATATTATGAGTTTAATGATATTATGATTTGAAATGGGTATTCTAACTCTTGAACTATTTATCATCTTGTAGTAATTGCTTAAAACATTGAATCCATCAATGTTATCCCATAAGAAATTATTGAGGACATTCTAGAGCTTCTGGTAGCCATGGGTAGAAGGCACCCAACTAGAGAAGTAGTAAACATGAATTGCTTCTATGAATCCTGAGCATACTTTGAATTTAGTAGAAAGTATCATTGAATTTTTTGACCATTTCTTCATATCTTTTCTCAACTTGTTTAATGGCCACATCCCAAGGAAATTTTGGTGAATTTTGAAATAGTAGGTTTTGGTTTAAAATAATGGGAAGGAGTGCATTGTGTTAACTTTTGATGTTACTTTGAATGTGTTTGTACTATGATAATGGGAGCTTCATGTGATGTGAAATGCATGGTGTTGACTAAAATTAGTTGTACTATGATGGACATACACATTGGAGGTATCCTACACATGGATTTCTATAGCTTGACTTAAAGCTTATGTGGCATGCTTCTTGAGGAGTTTGGAGACCTAAATGGAATGATGGAATATGGAGAGATTGGTTAGTTGCATTAGAAGACAACCCACTTGGAGGAGTATCTTTGGTCATCTTGGAATGAATTGAGCCCTAGATAACACGGAGACACTTGGTTGAATGCACAAATAGTTGTACTTCTCTTGAAAACAATTGAGTTGAGGAGTGATCATGTAGGTGTGATGGACCCATACTTCCACATGGATTGGGAGGGATAAATGGATTATTTGAATCCTTTGGTGTAGGAGTGTTGGATTGTAGAAATTCAGGCCTGCAGTAGATTAATTTCACTCACAGCAATTAACAATTGATCATGCAAATTATCAACAATGGAGACTGAATATGGAGCTG
>LPNX010898611.1:131332-195304 GCA_001517045.1 Pseudotsuga menziesii
AGCCTAGGAGGCCAGGAATAAAGCAGATTTGATTCCCAAGACTTTCCAAAGCGCTCCATGAGTCAACAATGGCAAGTTTGACCTCTATGGATAGGCAATTGACAACTTGCACATGGTGGGACTCATGGACTAGGCAAATAAGACAAAATAAATGAAATAATGTCTAAGTGGGTAAATACTATGGGTTGATTATTCTAACATGGATACCCTTATGGAGTTCTCAACCTTGAACCATTTATTGTTGGGCATACTATACTGGTGCTTGCTATGTGTCGCATAGAGATGTATCACTTAACATGTAGACCAATATATTGTTTGGTTAGTTTTCTTATTCTATATAAAATTCACTTTTTTATTATTGGCCTCCCTAGCATTTCATATAAATAAAAAGAGGAGAGAGTATTTCCATCATATTAATACTTGTTCGCTTAGAATGAACTAGTACTTTTGTACTCTTCTTTATTTGGATTCACTCTCTTTGTATTGAGAATTGAGATTCCCAAAAAAATTGAAAGAAGAGCATGGTTAGTGTTATTCCCTAACAACAATATTGAAGAAAACATAGATGAGAAATTAAGCACTTTATCTTGTAGTTCTTATGAGAGAAAAATTCTAAGGTTTTGTGGATATTAGAAACCCTAGTACTACTTGGAGTTCTTGATTTGAACAAGATATAAGAAGATTGTAAATACATATCCTTGAGAGGATTTTGGCACATTCAGTGCATGATAACCTTGGTGGTCTCTATATGACAACTTGGTGAGTTAGCGACAGTTTCCTTAGGAAAACTTGGCCATATTCATGCATTACAATTGTTAAAAAAGTGGAAGGAATAATTGAGTGGCTTGCATATGACTTGGTAAAAATTAGTTGGGTGCACATTAGTTGGGAAAGCAAGTGGGAACACTTGGTTGGATGCATGTCAAATAGGAGAACTTAGATGCATATCACACAGATGTATGTTGGATATTATTCTTTATATGCAAGTCACATGGATGGATGTGCTCCTTCTTGGCATGACACTCTTCAATATGGATGTCAGTGGAAAAGTCATGTGGGAAAAATTGAGTTGGATGTAGACACTTGGGTCCATGTTAAGAGAAAAGGGTTTGAAAGATATTATCAAGACTCATATATATATATATAGAAGGATTCCTTACTGTGTGAAGGTAATCATTCAAGGAAGAAGGAATCAAAATGAAAAGTGTATTACAGTTGTGATAAGTATTGGGTTTGGCACAACAAACAAATTTTTCACTAGATGAATGGAAAATGAATAGGTGAGCATGACTAATAGGATATAATTCCACAATAGCTTTAGGGGTTGGTTTGTATAGGGTTGCAGGTGCTTCTATAAAAGAGTGTAATACAAGTGGTTTCCCTCCCTTGGTGTATATTGTAAACATTATTCTTATAAGTAAGGTCAAAAAATCCAATTTGGGTTTTTCCCATACATGTGAATGCTTATTGTAGCTTGTGTCAGATGAGCGTTTCTATATTTCCTACTATTCTTTGTGATTATTGAAATGCAATGCAAATACTTGAAATTTTAAAAATTGGCTAGGTTGACCAGAAGCCCAACCATGATCTACAAGCTAGGTTGGCAAGTCTTATTGGTTTTGACTATAGATTTTTATCAATAAATCAGATTGCTTAAGAATTTTTCTTCCATAACATAAAGGGTTGGACAAAAGTTTTTTCTTGATGGATGGACATGAAAATACCAACAATATTTAACTTGCACCTTTGCAAGTGAGACAATGATTGGAGGATTTAAGTAAAAAAGTGTTTTCAAAGGCTTCCTTGGTTGCAAGTGCTTTGTTGAAATACTTCATGGGTTTGCCACCTATCTTGAGCTAATGGAAATGGTTTCTTAGCTAGATCACTTTTCATATTAAAGTAAATATTTATAATGGTCATTGTTAGGTAATTGGTGCACATTTCTCATAATACTACCAATGGTAATAATTGAAAAATGAGGTGTCAAGAACATGTTTATGTGTTATAGAGAAAAATTGATGTTACACACATCTAGAGAGAAGGATAGGTCCCTTTCCCTAACTCGATCTTCACTCGTATCATCTTATAAGACATTCATCAATAATAACCATGTATTATCATATCTAAATTCATCTTCATTGGCATTGGTAATAGTGTTTTTATTTATTCTATAGTGTCAATAGGGTTATTCTTTCTTCCATGCCAACTTTCAATTAACTTTTAATAAGGTTTATATATATATATCAAGAAGAATTTGAAGAGAGAGAAAGATGAAACTCTACATACACCTCATATGACGGGAGGAAACTCTTGTACCAATTAAAATATCCATAATCACACAAATGTTTATCTTTGGATTCCAATTTTATGAACTCATGAAGAAAGTATGAAAAGGACACAATCCTCCATTTCGTGGAACTAATAATCAAATGGTCATCATGACATAACTTAAAACGAAATAGTGACTACCTACCTATGACCATTCAAGTACACCATTAGGATCACTTCTAACACGAATGGATTCCATTAACTTTCCATGCTCAAAGTAAGGGAATAAGTAATGTATCTTTGATGAGTTATTCCTTGGCATTGTTAGTAGTTGGAGGCTTGTACCAACAACTAAGTTTGTATAATGGTATAGAAAATGACATGGTCTATAATATTCAAATACATGCCCTTTTTTCTTTTGTGTTCTTTCATCCTATGTAATATATTCTCCTTTAATAACCATCAAACCAATCAGAAAATCAATTCCTCTAAACTCCATTAATGAGACATTGAGGGTCTCGTTTCCCTCTAAGAAACATGCCAACTAATAGTAAATACCCCATTCATTACCTTTTAGATAAATCACTGCATATAGGTTCCCTACAAAAAATTGTGTGCTAACATGTGATTCCACTAACTAAACAAATCATACAGTGTGTTCATGCTAATTAATAAAAAATAGTAAAATATTCACCAAAACTAGTTGTACAAGATCTGAGATGTGATCATAATATGTTAAACTACTTAATTGATCCTCCTCCAACTGGGATAATTTTGTAGTTACCTATTTACCAATGGGTAGTGATACACGATCCCAATTATCAACCCAATTTGTTGATTCACAATTGTCCCATTCACCACTACTACATGGACAACAAAAGCAAGATATTTTTCTTGTTGACATTTCATCTATAACACTTTTTTACATTATAACTGATGAAACACATGAGTTCTATATATTGATTTGCATTCATATAAATGAAATTGATCTACATCAACCAACTCCGAAATTATCTTTGTACATGTTCTTCCCTGGTTGATCTATCTTCCTTCCTTCTTGCTCCCTTTCCTAGAAGTGAATAACACCATTCAACAATGGAATTTTCATATCGAATAAGGGAAACGATTGAAAACTTTATGTATTTCCTACGTAACACAGTTTTGATGTGCGGACCTACTCCATCATGTTCCCCTTTTCTGTGTCCAGTGTCAAAATAGTTCCAAATATGTGGTACCTTGTGTTTTAATTGGACCATGTACAACCATTAAAATACATAGGAATTTTTTAATTTCCTTGCAAAACCATAATACCTAATCCAATGTTGATCCACCTGTATACTATTATCCTTCAAGTGATTAGACAACAACTGAAAACAATGCTGTATAAAGACAATGTCATGGAACCTATCATCACTTATGTAGAAGTGATATGAGCCTTCCATATAACCCTATTGTCTTCTCTAGTATCTTCGCCATGCTTGTATGTGATATTGACCATTATATTGACATAATATAAGTTATAATACTGTCTTTGAATCTCATTTTGCAGTTGAAGGGTGTGGTTCTCAACAAAATCAACCATTGATAAGATAGTACCAATGTCATATTCCAAAATTCTCATCCTGCCATCAAGCCGCATTGACAAGCCCAACATATTATTGGGTCATTTTAAAGAATTCCTTCATGAAGTCATATATTTGTACCTAGTACAATATAAATAAAGACATATATTAATATATTTTCCATCTCAAAGTGCAATATGAAATAAAAAATACTATTTAAGTACTCAATACTAACCTGGGAAGTGACCAATTAAATTTCTGTTCTTTCATTATTCCCATCAATATCACATGTGACATATTTGAAGATTTGCAAGTTAACTTACTGGATCCCAAGTTCATACTCATCTCTCACATGGATCCATTTTCTCAATAATGTCATTCCACTACACTTGAGGCATGTCATGTCTAAGCAATATTTCTCATAAAATGTCCAACCTTTTGACATTGTACACAAAATGTTGTGAATAAAGTCTCTAAATGATATTGACAATAGTATAGCTAAGCTTTACTACACATGGGTGTTATGCAATACATGCAATATATAGATATGTGTATGTGTACAATAATAACCATATTTAGTGTGGTATCAACAACATGTGTTAAGTGGTTTTTTAATTCTAACATATAATGGACTACATTTCTCGAAAGATATTTATCCCAAGTTAATTTCACTATATTCATTCTTGAATCTCTCATACAATTATGTCTGTGTCATGTCAATAAAGTGTTTAATGTGGGGTTCATAGTGCCTTGAAACTCTTCTCAATTTTAGTACATATTTTTGGTTGGAAGAAGTTCATAGTCCCTTGAACCTCTTCTTAATTTTAGTGCATGTTTTTGGTTGGAAGAAGGTGGAATGTTGTGATGCCAAAAATATTGCACTAGTCCCTTAATTGCTTTGATCAAATTTATATCAAAGCGAGGTAACCTATCAATGAAGGCACACAAATTTGTTTCACCACTTGTGTTGAGGATATATCATATAATATAATCCTTTATAAGGGTTTTCACATTGCATTTAATGATATGGGATGTTTCTTTTATTAGACACCATTTTCTTGTTACCTTTCTAACAATTAAATGTGACAAGACACGTCGAGCTACATTGCAATCTCAAGAATGAGCTTCTTGGCCATTTTTTTTGAAAAGCATCGACAAGGATTCTAGCAATATGATTAGTTACTTCTAAACTTATAATTGTTTTAATGCATGAAAATAGGAAAATTTTAAGTACCCTTCATAAATTTATATGTATAATAATAATTGGGTGAATCATGTTATGTAGTAGGAAAATTAAAAGGCTAGTTGACAACAATACACACACACACACACACACACACACACACACACACATATATATATATATATAGAGAGAGAGAGAGAGAGAGAGAGATGTTTCATTAAAATAAATTTATCAAATAATATAATGGTTTAATTTATCAAATGGAAAGTAAAAAATTGGATTGGATTGCTGACTACAATGGACTCTATTAATAGAAAAAATAATCGTATATAATAAATGAAAATTAAATGATGCATTGATCAACAGTTTATCATGATTATCTTAAGAAAAAAATTTTAACTTCTAATTACCATGGAACTATCACATGCAAAACCATGCAGGGACACCCAAAACCATGGGCTTGTAAACCACCAAAATATAAAATCATTATTTATTGTGATCATCTTAAGAAAAAATTTGGTTATCACTTACGATACCATGGGAAAATACCACAGGAAACCCAAAACCATGAACTCCTAAACCACAAATTGTAATCCCATTATTAACTAAATAAAGGTTATCTTTAATAATTTCCTAACCTAAGTCAAGATTAACCTAACATGTATAACGCTTAGGTGAAATATTCGGCTAAGGATCTTCAGAGGGAAATATATATTACCACAAATTTCTTTTATATTTTTGAAATGGAGAAAGAGTTTACATATCTCAAAAAAAATTAATTTTAGGGAGAATTATTATAAAACATTTTAAAATATTTTTACATAAAAATTTTCCCCTTCAAAATTTAAAACCCTATTATTTCTTCCATGGGAAAATTTCACCCCTAAAACTTTCCTTCTCTAAAACTCCTCTAACAACATTAAAACTCATATATTTTAACAAACAAAAAACAATTGACATTTAGATGCATCACACTTTGGTTCAAAATAGTCTCTAATAATTTTAAAGGATTGATAACAAATAGTTTGGTTAGGTAACTTACCTTCAAGTGACACTAGAACAATTTCATCCACCTGAAGGCGTTTATGAGTTTTTCGGTGCACACTGTCCAATCAAGGTAGAGGGGATGGGCATGTGTTCTAACACTCTTGATCTCTTTGTTGTGTATTTATAATATTAGCAAGAGTTTGGACTTGTTCATGTGTAGTTTTTGAAATGAAAGATTGTCGAATAACAAGCTACCCTATGAGAGATTCTTCATCTTGAGATAGTGCATCAGTTGTCTCTCTAATTTCATCCATGGTATAATTAAATCCAATTAAGTACATCATCATATGGTCATCAACATCAACCACTTATCTTGATTTAATATTCATTAAAGGTTCATTTATTGTGCTAAATTTTGGATTCTCCTTTGTTAAAAACCTTTGTTTTTCCATATATATCCTTTCCTTTTCCCTTGCTTCATTGATCTTTTCCATGGGTTTCTCTTACTTGATGACTTTATTTTTTTATTATGATGGTTCCCCATGGTTAAAGATATTTCAATTACAAGGAAATTCAACAATTCTCTTCCAATTACAAAAATTGCAGAAAAATTTCTCTTCCAATTACACAAGAATAAAAATGTTGGATTCCCAATTAAAAAATAAGGAAAGTCTCATCATTGAGTTAACACCAAGACAAAAATTGTATTTCAATTTCAAAAAATTTATTCCAATTACACAAAATTTATCTTCTAATTATATAAAAAGTAAAAAACTTGCTTCCGAATAACATAAGAAGACAAACATATGCTTTCCAATTGCACTAAAATTCATACCATAGTGTTTGATGTTGATGTTTCTCCATGTTTGAAAATATTCATTCAGTGTTTGGATGTTGGATGAGAGGAAAGAAAATATTTTTGGCAGGAAAACCAAAGGAACATAGTTGTTCTTAAAAACATGCATGCAATGTTTTTCTTAAACATTCTTCTCAATAAATGTTAACAATGAATGCACACCTAAACCTTATGTTCATACCCTCCAGTAGGAGCATGTGCACTCTGTTTATTATCACTCACAACTCCCTCTCCCCCCCTCTCTCCTTATTTCCCTATTCCACCCCCACCCTCTCTTTCCTCCCCTCCCCCCACNAGGAATCTAGGTCCAATAAAAACACATTAAACAACAACAAATAACATTTCCATGGTATATTTAGATTCTTGCAAGGAATATTAGTCCGATTATGGTATTTTTAGGAGTAAGTATGTGTCTTAAGGCCCTAGATATTGTCAAGGTAAAAGACCCAGTATTTGGGCCCTAAGTAAATCTTATAAGCATATGGGGCCATGCACCATGCATGACTTGGTGTGGATATCCATGAAACTATGGATCTTGGTTTTGTGGCTTTAGGTCCTTACACATGGTTAGAGGAGAAAATTTGAATATTTAGCATTAAACGAATCTTCTATCCATCTAAGTATAAGTAGTTTTCCTCCACAAAACACACATGGACTCCTAAGGGTATCATTGGATTATTATTGAGGATGTCAATGTCATTAGGTGGTTTTTAGTAGAATGTAAATGTCTCAAGGACATAAGAATGAAGTTCTGATGAAGAAGACCATGGCTCTTTACCTGAAGAAATCATTGGGGCATACAAAGTCATTAATAATGCCTCAATGAACCACATATGACTTTGTAGGGGTACTTGTAATGCTATGTACCTAAGTATTTGAGACTTGGGGCCTTGCACACGTTTAGGAGAGGAGAGAGTAATTTTCTAGTGATCTAGGGACAAGAAGGTTGACTCTTCGAACCACACATGGACTCTTGAGTGTATATTTGTATTAGGATTAAGGATGTTAGTTCCATTAGGTTGTTTAGAGTAGCATGTATATGTCTTATTGCCTTGGGAACAATGTTCGAAGTAATAAGGCCATGCCTTTGGCCCTAAATAAATCATTGAGGTGTCTAGGCCATGAACAATGCCTTAAATTACCATGCATGGTTGGTATGGGAATCCATGACACAATGGATCAAGGTTTTGTGGCCAATATTCCTTATACATGGTTAGTGGAGGGGACCTAAAGCTCGATCCCTAAATGAATATTCTATCCATCTAGATCTATGAAATTTGCATCCACCAACCACAAACGGTCTCTTGATGGTATCACTAGCCTACGATTAAGTATGTCCATGACATTAGGTGGTTTTGAGTAGTATGGAAGTGCCTCGGGGTCTTCGTAATGATTTTCCAAGGAAGGATACCATTGATGCATCTAGATCCATTAACAATTCCTCAAAGCACCACACATGATTTGAAAAGGGTATCAATTGTGCTATGTATCCAATTGTTTGGGACTTGGGTCCTTGGACATGGTCAAAGGAGGAGACTTGAACCTCATGTTCGAAAGGAGTCTTCTAGACACATAGGGATAAGAAGTTTTCCTCCACCAACCACACATGGCTTCCTAAAGGTGTCATGGGAATAATATTTATGATGTATGTTCCATTAGGTGGTTTTGAGCAATGTGTGTGTGTTCTAGGGCCTTGGAAATTCATTTCTATGGAATAATATTATGCCTTTGGCCCTATAGAAACCATTGAGGAATCTAGAGCCATTAAAAATATCTCAAATCACCACACAAGATTTGAAAGGGGTATCAATGGCGCTATGTATCCAAGTCTTGGGGACTTTGGACCTTGGACATGGTTAGTGGAGGAGACTTGAACCTTGGGTCCTAAAGGAATATTCCATCCATATAAGGCTAATAAGTTTTCCTCCACCAACCACACATGGCTTATTACTGCACCATTTATTGTAATAGAGTTAGTTAATAATTGGTGAAATTCATTTTTTTGTGGGTTCATTGTTTTTTGTGAGGTAAAGATTTATCTTGATTTGATTATTATTTCTTTTTAAATTTTGATATTTTGATTAATTTTAAAATTTATCCAAATCATTGCTCTATAGCCAAATTCACATTAATCAAGAGAATTTTTACTTCTTGAAAAAAATTTGTCGGATTTCGAGGAGAATTTATATTGGAGAAAATATATGTTTAACTCACTCCCATGATCAATTATCCATTTCAATTATCACTTATTGTACACAAGAATTTAAATCTTGCATTATTGTTTTTAACCCACACCTACTAACTCTATATCATCCCATATTAGATGGAAAACATCGATAATGGAGAAAGTACATTGACCTTGATTACACAATAGCTCTAACTTAGTATGATCTAGAATATAGCCTTAACATTTTATATTTTTTAAGGAAGCCCATTTAAGTCCCAAATTTCGTATAATGGCAACTTCTCGAAGCTAGAAATACAAAATTATCCAGTTTTGGGGAGTAAAAGGCTTTAAGTGAACTACCGTTCACCCATGCTTCCATTAACATACCATCCAATTGGGCTAGCTTCATTGCAACAAAAAATTTGATTTATGCAACTATGAAGGAGTCCAACCAATGCATTTTTCCCATCCCCATATGCATTTAAAACTTATTTTCATAGAACAATACCATGTCACTTTTGTTCAAGACCTTGTTGTTGTTGTGGTGATCATGCCATTCTTTTTACTTTTCCTTCGCCAAATTTTGTTGATATTTGATTAGGAATTTGTTTTCTTCTGACTACATCAATTCTTGTAATATTTCTTGTAGCAACCACCGTGATATTTTTTAAGGATTCAAATATTATAGCAAGTATAGTATTATAGGTGACTATTTAAATATGGAAAATTCATATATATAGATATGTATCCAAATATTCAATATCCAATAGTGGGTGAAGACATCTTATATTTGGGTTTTCTTATCTTATCTATTCTTAGGATTATTGTGAGGAAGAGCCTTAGCAATTCATTGCACTAGAATGGCATTGTACTTATTGATGAATCTATACTGAAGAAGTTGTTGGTTTTTCTTCCCATTAAGGGTTTCCCAGAGGAGAAATATTTGTGTCTCTTTTGTATGTTGTTGTGTTTCTTTCAATGATCTTATTGCATATTATGGTGATATAATAAAATTTGTTTAAAGATCTAACATAACTACTATTCAAGTGAAAATTCTAACACTTACCACTATTAATAATTCTTAGGGAAACCAAACCTAGCTATGATGTCCCTGAAGATGATGAGAGTATCAATCATGGAAAAGCATGATCACATGATATAATATTGGTGTTTCCTCTAGCCATCATGTCAAATAGTTTACAAAAATATTAATATATGTTTTTCCTAAGTGTTAATAATTAATAGTAATTGAATTTTAAGTCAACTAACTCTTCTCAAAGGGCTAACATGTTAGTACTGAATCAAGTGGAAATCAATTTCTATATGAAGGTTTCCCAATTTTGTTTGCACATGTTGCAAGCATATGCATAGTACTTGGGATCCTTAAACATAGTATGCGATCATAACCTTGCCTAAAAAAACCTCTTGGTTATATATTTATCTCCATAGTGTCCTCCCACAATAATGTTATGACATTCCCATGGAATGCCCATTCTTTGGTGGTCTATGATGTAACATATGACTATACGATTTGTGTAATATTTGTATAAATTCCCTACAGTGAGTTGATGACAAACATAGATCCATATTAAATGTGAGTCTATATAGCATTGAGAGGAATCAAATTTCTTGAGGTGTAATATTTTTAATCATTTAATTCCATTGTTTCCTTTATATTAATTGATTAAAAATTTACACTTTAAGAAATTTGATCCCTCCAGGTGCTTGATAGATCCCGATTTAAAATGGATAAATGTTTTTTTTATTATATAGATTTGAGTTCAGATATGGTGTTGAATATTTTTTTTCCATGTATGTTACATTATGTTAGATAATAATATCCCCCATATTAGTCTTAAATCATGTTGCTACTCTCGATGCAATAAAATGATATAGTGATAAATTGTTTCTTTTATAGAACCATTTTAGCCTCAAATTTGAACAAATAAACATCTAGTAAATAATAATCTATAGATCCCCCTAATTAGTTTTCATAGAGATGATAGGCCTGCTTGGTACATGACAAGGGATGGTTCTCAGTGAATGGTCTTTTGAGTCTAGCGGATAGGATAATGGAGTCCATTTACATGGGAGGAATGATAACCATATCAATATTATAAACTTATATTCTATATATCCTTGACTTGATATCATGTCTCATTTATATACCCCAAACCTTTATTTGATATCTTCACCCATTGGGACAAAGAAGAGATAAACATAGGACATTGGTTTATATGTGCCCAAAATCATGTTTCCTTGTCTTACCCACTGTAACTTTGAAACTAAACACCTAGAAAAAAAAGAATCCATCTACAAATGTCCCCTTCTAGTAAAGGCTTATTGACTAATTAATTTAGCATTGAGTGTTTTTTAACAAAGTTAAATAGCCAACTAGTAGCTAAATGTGTACCAAGGTATGAATATTGGCAAGGCATATGCCATACCAAGGTCCTAACATTCTTTTCTTGTATAATTGTATTTGGATCTAGAAATTACGATCGATAGAGAAAATTGAATGGGCCATATTTCCTTCTGGTTGTGCCAATTATAATCCCTATGCAATTCATAAATATTTGGGATTTTTGAATATCCTTTCCATTGGTTATGTCATTGGAGCATAATTCCTGATGAATTATGTGTAATATTTTGTATGCCCCAATGTTGAACAAAAAATTGTAAATTATTAAGAGATGGTAAGCTATTAATCACTTAAATCTTGTCCTATTCCATTAACATACCATCTCAACAAACCCATACATGGAAAATAAGTTCTCCAAGTAGATTGTAGAAAATAAATTTCTTCAAGTTTAAAGAGATCTATAATTTCTAGCATCTCTCTTAGATAGTCCATGAAATATCCATGTGTTAGGTACACCTCCAAAACTTTATTGATGTAGTCTTTAAAGTATGCTATGATGATCCTAGAGAAGATAGTAGGTGCATTATTTAATTAAAATGATATGATATTGTAAGTATATTATTCCTAATTAGTTGGAAAAGGTCACCATCTTTAATTAATGAACTCTTCTCAATACTGTTTCATTAATTAATTAATGAATCAACTTTTCTTCTTGCTTGTCGGTCAATTTCCTACAAGTGGTTGGAAACATTTGAGATAAGGGTTCACTACCTAATATGTTAATAGATGTCTTGAAGTATGCATAGAAGGACTTTATTTATCCCTCCTCTTTAGTGAAATTGGGATATAGTCCACAACTCCTATTCTCAACCCTAAGACTAACAATAGGTATATGAGAAGAATGGTATCCACTTTTGTAGTGACAACTACTTCCTACAAGATGTCAAGTTCCACCACATAGTGTGAGAAACTACTTTTGTTTTTTGCATCCAAATTTGATGCAAAGAGTTGTATTTTTTGGGGGGACTTGGAAAGACTTACGTCTTGTACAAAACCCTCACCTCATTTTCACATTCAATTTTGGGATTCCATTGACCTTAACTATCTTAATTATTTTGATATATAAATTTGTTTGATCGCTTAAAATAAATCTAACGATAAAAATAAATGATTAAAAAAATAACAATACTTTTATATTAACATTGCCTATGATTCCTGGAAGGATTCATGCATAGCTCATCGAAAGTAAGATGCTTTGAAAAAAAATTGTCTACAACTGTAACTTGCAACATATGAAACTCGTCCATGCTATACCTTCCTAAATTGAAGGCCAACTATTTAACAATAATAAATACTGTAACAGTAATAAATACATTTTTGTGCAATGTTTATTGAAACATTTCAATTTTGAAGTATTGTTATAACTTATTTTATCCTTCATAGAAGGATACAACAACATATATTGAAAAATATGATCCATAACTGTTAAGAGTTTATAGCATTTCACTCTTTGGCACAAGGTTATAATCAATAGTCACTTGTGGCCTAGGCTGCAACTCTAAGTAATAAGCATTAATTGACAATCCTCTTTACAAAACTGGTACCCTGGGAGAAAATAAATATATTAATGATGGTTGTGATTCAACACTCTATCACATTAAAATCAGCTAAGCAAACACGTGACACAACTTGATAGCTATTGCTTCTCAAATCACAACTAGTCTATGTGTAAGATGCATAAGTGATTATGTATTAATAAAAAAATGCAATTGCAGAATCCATAATTAATTTTTTGAGCAGATGATAATAAACTATATTAAGTTCACCATATTTTGTATTAGTTTATAATTAATGCAATTAAGTTATTGGAATTAGCACATTGGGATCTGATAAACTGGCTATTGGAATTTGGAAATGCGATTATGAAAATTGAAGTGGTTTTAAGCTTTAAAATTTTGCTTATAATTATTCCAATTTCCAAACTCCTCAGCCTTACTTAGGCCACACCTGCTTCAATCATCATCATAAGTTTTGATCTTATTTGAATTTCAGATTTCCACCTTGTTTCATGTTTTAGTACATGCTAGAGTTATGGTACCTAGATAAGGGGTGGGAGCTCGTGCCAGGTTGTAGGTAGCCCTGTGATTCAATAAAGACTCAGTAGAGTGAGTTGGTCATGCAGGGAAATGAACACAATTATCAAGGCTCTTGTTGGAGCAAGTTCTTAGGTCATTTCCCCATCAATATTCACATCATCATTGAGAAGGGAGACACAGATATTCATGCTCATAAATGAGATGGTGGGTCACTTCCTCTTTTTCTAGGTTTGATAATATGAAGACTCGATCATAAGAGTTCATCCATTTGTCTCGAATGGATCCATTGGTATTTACACAAAGATGAATGTACTACTTGAAGGCCCCCAAAAATCACAGGGGAAAAGTTTTCTTTATGATTGGATACCACTATCAATGTTTGCAAGAATCATGATCCATTGAACCTATAAATTGTCCTACAATTTAGGATTCAAGGAGAAGAAGTAGTACCTTAAACCATTCTTTATGATTGGATATCACTATCAATGTTGAAAGAATCAGGATCATATAAGTCTATCAATTGACCTATGATTTAGGATTTGAGGGAAGAGGTACCTTAATCCATTCTTATTGGAATCATAATTTCAAATTGGAGTGACTCTTAACCCTTGCTCAAGCTACTTCCTTTATCAAGTTCGACCCTTTTTAAGGTGTTTCCATCATCACCTGTGACGGCCCACTTTGGTTACTTCCACCCTTTATTTCCATGTTCATTCATATGGTATATCATATTCTCTTTAGACTCTACGGGCTCTTCCTGTCTCAACTGAAGGATACATCTACCCCAAATCCATTTGTCCACCACTAACTTCCATAAGTGGACATTTCCACTAGAGGTATAAAAAGACACCTCCCCTAATGATTTCTTTCTCTAGGAGAGTATGTCTCTCCTCTGTTTTTAAGAGTCGAGTGACCAAAAAAAATATAAATGGATTCCTAGGACTGAGCAGAGCTCAAGACTAGTTAGGTTGTTCCTATGGTTGAATGCTTTTTTAGATATGTGCAATATGAGAATAATTTTTTGTTGTGTTATTTTATAGGTATTTGCTTTCTTGTTCTTTGTAAGGAGTGAAGTTTGTTATTGAAATGATTCAAGATGATGATAGTTTTAGTATTCATGAACACAATTTTTAGATTCACTTCATCTTTTGTATTCATCGGTCTCCATGTTCATTGGAAATTGTATAGACTCTATTTGATTTTCATCCAATCTTAATTATTTTGTTGAAGTTTCATTACTTACCAATTCAAGATCCATTGGTTATAAATGTTTTTCAATTTGTTCATACTATCAGAAATTCCCTCTATATGGATTCTTGCATAGGTTATTTAACTAACCCCCTAAATTAAACTAGACATTGCTTATTAAAAACTATTTTTATAAAAAATTCTATTACATTGCTTTATTATTTCAATATATGATTACAATTAAATAAAATGTTTATTTTAACCTATCAACATTGAAAAGTTCAATATATCATAGCCCTTCAAAGTGAAATAAGATAGTGCACTTCAAATTTGATCTTATATGGAAAGACAACCAATCTCTTTTTAAGAAATGTACATTCATCACAATTTGAACTTAGAACCTAGATGGTTGGTCCATTCATTCAAAACTATTTATACTTGGATTCTTAGATTGTTTGTATAAAATAAAGTTCTCTCTTCTCTGTATAAACTTAAGAGTATAAATTTTATATTTCAAAATTAAACTAAAAATTACTATTTTTTAAAACATTAAAACCAATAATCAACCAATTATGTGAAAAAAGAATTTGAGTAAGGTATTATCTAATAAACACATTCCAAATGCAAAGACGAAACTTTGATGCAAGTATCGGCTCTATTATCAAATTACTATGAGTAATTTATAGTTTCACATTGTAAATTAATTTATATTTAAATTAATATTAATTTTTTTTATATTATAATATATAAAAAATATTATTATTATTCAAATATTATTATTTAATAAAATATTATTACCATTATAGTAATAAAATATTATGTTGTATCAACATATATTTTAAAATCTTTAATATTGTGTTGTGAATTCACAAATATAATATAATACAAAATTTCATAATAAAGTAAATTATATTATATGATGTCAAAAATTCTAAGAAATAAAAAAAATGTAAAATCCAAAAACACAACTTTATAAACTCTTTAATATTGTATTGTGAATTCACAAATATAATATAATACAAAATTTCATAATAAAGAGTTGAAATTATATTATATGATGTCAAAAATTCTTAGAAATAAAAAATATAAAATCCAAAAACACAACTTTATGAGTTGAGGTGGTAAAACAATTACCTGCCATAAAGAGTCTAGTTAGAGAATCAACATTTACGAGGAATCACAAAATTGCATGGAAGTATATAAACATGTTTACGAGGAATCACACAAAATTATTGTAAATTTAACCAATTTCATATCTATTTTAAAATAGTTATAATTCCAAATTGGCCATTGATATTATTAGTGATTATTTGAATCATCTTTACCATTTAATTGTAAATTACATATTTATGATGGGAATCACAAAATTGCATGGAGGTTATTAAAATGAAAAAAGCATAACTATCTTCCAAAATTAACCAAATTTAACCAAATTCATACCTATTTTTAAGATATTTGTAATCCCAAATTACCCTAGGTACCATTTGAATCATCTCTACCAAGAACATTAGTTTAATTTGATATATGAATAGTATTAATTTGATATTTGTAATCCCAAATTACCCTAATTACCATTTGAATCATCTCCACCATGCACATTTGTTTAATTTCATATATAGATAGTATTATTTTTTTTTTAGATTTTAAAACTAAATATATTTAAATATGTTTAATTCAATTTTTAATTTAAATTAAAAAACTATTGCAATTTTTTTGTTTATCAATTATATAAAAATGATAAAATATGAATACTTTATATTTAATTTTAAAAAATGTTTTCTAAGTACGAGGGAGTGTAATTGGGTGCTTAGTGTGAAATTGACATGTAACACTTTAATAAAATAACAAAATATTAGTCTTAATCAAAAGTTCAAAAAAAAAGATACATATTTCAAATCCCTTGAGTCACAATTCAAATCCTTTTAGTTGCAAGTCTTTCCTCAAATTATACATTTTAAAAAACCATTACACATTTGTTTTTTTTTAATTATAAATACTTCATATAATTTATATTAACAATAAAATCCATCTTTTAATTTATTAAAACTTTAAATTATAGACATTAAAATTAAATATCTGAATTTTACAAAACAATAGCATAATAATACATTAAATTTCACTCCCATAAAATCTTCAATTGACCTCTCTCCCCATTTAAGATGGATCAAGAGTGAAGTAGCCATGATATTGCATAGTGTTGTTGGTGGTGGTGTAAATACCAAAATAGATCAATCTTAAATATAAATTTATGGAATTTCGGATCTAGAGTAGAGCAGGAGAAAAAAACGCCTAAGGGTTCTTGGCTAGGGTTTGGATCTCAAGGTGCTAGTGGCTGATAGTTATGGTGGCCATTAGCGGAGGGAGGTGGAACCCTTCCTTCAAAAATATGTTAGCACGCAGAGATCCTATTTCCAAGCCTATTTTATTGTTAGGTTCGGAAGCCATTGAAGCCCCATTTGCAATGACAAATGGGAAAGGAGGAGCAGGTTCAAGCTCAAACAAGAAAAACGAACTTGGCTCCTCAGCAGCGAGTCCTCCTGATCCAACTTCTCTGGAGGTAGTAGCAAAGGAAAATTCGAAACGCAAGCCTAAATATCTACTAATCCCAAGGTATGAGATAAACTCAACTCTGGTGGATGAACATATTCAGTTTATGCAGGACGGAGCAATTATTTGCAAATTCATAGGACTATGTGTTATCATGTAAAATGACACTTCTCCGTATGAATACTGCCATCTAATATGTCGAGACACAAAAGGAAAAGCTGGATTGAAGTATCCAAAACACTATAGATGGGCATGACTGTTCATACATCATCTCTTAACAAGCTGATATATTTTTATTTGGACATTAGGGTTGCACACGCAACTATTTGCACAACAACCAACAAATCACACGCGAGTATGTGCATCGCAACTCGCATGTACATTGAACACGTGGGTTTCCTTAAATCAAGGAGCGTGTCATACACAACTTGCCTATATCAATACTCGTGTGTACCTTAATTTGAAGTTAAAAAATATAAAACATGATTAGTCCAGATCAGTTGAGCCCTTAATCATAACTAACTCAACTATCTCAACCATCTTGACGTTTGAAACCTCTCTTTTACCTCAAGTATAAATAGAGGGCATGGGATGGGGCTAATAAATCATTCCTAGAAGAGAAAATTTATGTTGGTGGTATGCCTTCAGATATCTTGGAGCAGTAGAACTCAATGTCCTTGGTTTGAAGAAGGAGTACTTGTTTTAGAAGCTGGGTTGTAATTTGACCATTCTCTGTTTATTAATAAAGAAAGTTCTTCTTCCAATATTGTGCACTCTTGTATATGTTTATTATTGAATTATCTTATAATCTTATTATGAATATGTTTTTCATTATCAATATATATAAGATATTTGTAGGAAGAAATTGTTCTTTTCAGGTGTTTGGAGAAGCCCTGGAAGCTGTGGACTCAATTGGAAGAAGAGAAGAAAAGGCTTGGATCAACCGTCATAAACCAGGTTCGCAAAATTTTCTTCCTATTCCTATTTCAATTTCTACATAGCTGGTTGTCTACAAGTATAGCTTAGTAAGTTAATAACCCCAGAGACCCTAGGTTATAAGGGTGTGTTTTTTTGAACAATAGAACTTGCGAATACACCACGGAGTACAGCCTGTTGTGGGTCCTTCCTTTAGGCTCCTAGACAAGTCTTTGACTCTTTTAGATTTTGGTTGTGTTTTGTCTACTTTTTGCCTTTCATTAGAGGAAATTTCAATTTAAAATGGGCCTTCCAAAAATAATTCAAATTCCATGTCATCATGTATTATCCAATCAAAATGATTTAAAATTAAAAAAGGGAGCACCTCTTAAACAATTCTTTAATATAAATTTCGGGATCGGTATCATAAAAAACTACTTTTTTTGTTCGTATTTTCGACATATCTCCTTGTGTTTTTACTCAAATTTCAATCGGGAGAGCTCGTTGGATGCGGAATTGAATTCCACATCTAATGAGTACCCACTTGGAATACTTTTGATGGGCCCAAATACCCCAAAAAAGCAATAAATACTTGAAAAAATGTGATGATGACATTCACATTTTTTAAGGTATTTCTTGTTTTTGGGGTAGTTGGGCCTGTTAAAAGTATGCCAAGTGGGTACTCATTGGATGCGGAATTTATTTCCACATCCAATGAGCTCTCCTGATCAAAATTTGAGTAAAAAAACTGGGAGATATGTCGAAAATACGAACAAAAAGTAGTTTTTTCTTTTCTTCCTCCAAAATTAATAATTATTATTTTATTATTTTAACTAATATTTTATTAATTTTCCGTAGGAGGTCCATTTTGAGTTGAAATTTCCTCTAATGGATTTTTAGTTTGGCATGTTCAGAGCCTATCTGCTAGCATATTTTTCTTTGGAAAATTTTAGCAGTACACACGGGTTGTCTTGTTGACAGCCATGTGTTTCCATTAGCTTTCTTTAGGTTCATAGGGTTTTTATTGTCCCTGTTTAGTGGCCTTTTGATTGATTGTGAGGGTTCTATGTCTGACATGATTCTATGAGTCTTAGGTATGTATATCACATAGTTTGCTTGATATTTCAAGTTCTTGGGTTCTTTGTGTTTGACTTTCTTCATTTGTGAGTGTTGTTGGTCCTCATACTTGGATTTTTGGGTTGAGTGCTTGTGTTCTAGGTAAATAATCAAGTCCTTTGAATACTTTATGCTTTGCACTGCTGTTTGTAGTCTGAGTTTGTCATTCTCCCTTTTTGTGGATCTAGTGAGCTTTTAAGTTTGTTAGTTCCGCCAAGGTTAGGGTTTGTTCCATTTCTTCTTCTTGGTTGAAGTGTGTTGCTTTAGGATCTGCTTTACATCATTCATTGTCATATGTTCATATTAGTCAAATTTACCCAAGTTTGCATTTAGTTGCATTTATAATTTTTGAATTTTTTTGAAAATAAAAGACAAATTTTATACTTTTTGCATTAGGTTATATCTAGTGATATTTTTTGTTATTTTCAAGAAAAAAATTGAAAGTCTTGTAGTTTGTCATGCTTAGTTTAAATCCATTGGCTTTCATTTTACAACAAAAGAAAAAGAAAAATTGGCACAGTATTTGCAATTTGCTTTGAAAATTTCATTTTTACATCAGTTTTTTCTTTCTTTTGCCGAGTCCATAACACCATACAAGTTTCATGCCATTACCTGTAACTAATACCAGCTAATTAAAAAGAACGACATAATTAAAAATTATTAGTAAGTTTTTTTTAGGCTCTTACATCAACTAGCTTAGGCTAGACTTGTGGACTAGGGAGTTTTAGCTATCCATAAGTATTTGAATTCAGACGTAGTTGGCCAATAACTAGGTAAATCCTCCTCTATATTGAGTGCATATGGGAAGATCCTCTCACATAGGAGCTAAGCACGAGGCTGTGTGAGGACCTGGACTGAGGAGATAACCCTCTGATTCCTTGTTTGAGCACACATCAGAATTTTTATGCATCTGGGGATCTTGTCAATAACACTCATGGGCCCTGTGCAGGGCCGGTGTTGACAGGGTTTTGGGATTTGCTACCCTGCCCATGCGTACGAATCAAGATTTTGACTATCCCCCCATAATCGCAGTTTAGTTGCGGTAGCTGCTTTAGTATCTTTGTCATTAGGGATCATACAAATGTATACCAGAAGGCTATTTCTGGTCTACCTTGGACGGGCTTGGAAGGTAACCCCGGTAGAAGATGTGGGAGGGCAGCTGGGTGATTCCTATGCTTGTGCCTAAGAACATCTATAGGGATTCCAGGTAACCATCTATCAGCTTTCTTATGGGAGGCATATCTTATACCTGTTTGTCTGTGTGGCTTTAGGAAATTTCTAGTGAGTGTTGTGTGGTTTGTCTATACTTAGTTGGCCTTTAGGTGTGCATAAGTAAATTTTTAGCTGTGGAGGACCGAACTCTCTATAGGTAAAGAAGATTGCAAAACCTTCCTCCATCTGATACAGTGGAGCCTCCACCGTCCCCTCAAAGGCGGAGACTAGGTGCTGACGGTTCATTTGAACCAGTAGGAGTTAGAGAAGTTCTAGGTGAACCAAAACTTAGGACTAATCAGGTTGATACGATTGCAGTAGAGATTGAATATTTGCAGGCTGGCGAGTTTGCAAGGAATTTTAACCCGCCTCTTACTGACTTAAGCGATCTTTTGATCGTCCAAGTCCTTCCATTTGATTCACCTATTATTGGTGTTCCCATGAAGCAGCATTATGGGTAGCTCTGGAGAGGGTATTTCTACCTCCACTTCAACCGTTTTGGCTAGAGGAGTGTCACTTCCCCCGGTTGGTACTCTAAGACCAAATGCACTTACTACACCTTTATCACCAAGCAGTCTAGTGGTCCATCCACCGACTTATTCTAATGTAGTAGGTCCTTCTAGTGGGGTTGTCACTGGGATTTCCAGTGCACCTTTTGCTTCACCCTCTTTCATGCATGCTGCTTAGAGTGGTCCTAATAGATCATCTGCGTTTGTACTGGGTTTCCCATGGAATGGGGGGCACATTCCCCCATCCACTCCCTATGTAGGTCCTACACCTGCATATGTGGGCATGCAATTTGGAAATAAAAATACTTATGGCCAAGGTTTCTAGAGTTCGGTTTCAGCCCCATTCATGAGCTCTCCATTTTCACTTTTTAGTGGAGGGATACCTGCTCCTGTCTTTCAAACCCTAGTTTCATCTGGGGCGACTTAAACTACATATGCTGCACCGCACATAAGTAATCCACTGGTTTTCGGATGGAATTTGTTTCAAAGTATTCCAGCTACTTGACAACTGGCACCTGGGGGGAAACCCCACCTTTACATTTGGGCACCAGGGGCAAGTCCTTTTACCTCTCAAACTCATGCTTTTCAAGCTCCGGTTAGGCCTAAACTTCCCTTCCTACCAAATTTAAAATTTCCAGACTTTTCTAAGTTAATGAATGACCCGGGGAGGCATAGTGCCACATGGCCACCTGTTCCTAGCAAGTTACCCTAAGACATTCCCAAGTTTGAGGGAAAAGTTGGTGAATACCTAGGTTCCCATATCACCACTTTCCACTTGTGTTTCTCTTCAAACTCATTGAATGATGACACTGTTTGATTGAGGCTTTTCCAAAGAACCTTGACTTGTGTCACAACAAAGTGGTATATTAAATTGCTGTCTACTATTTTTTACAGTTTTTTGGACTCAGCAAATGTGTTTCTTAATAACTTCTAGTTTCCTCTCCGGTATGACGCTGGCACAAAACTATTATCTACCTTTTGACAAGACAAAGCCATGCATATCTCAGATCATATTCAAGAGTGACAAAGATAGAAGAGGATTATTAAAGCCACTATGCCTCCAAGTTCTTGTTAGAGTGCTTCCTAAAATATTTATTGCCTTATATATCTAAGGATGTATACACTTCGGGGGTGGCCACTGAAGAAGAGGCCACCCTCAGGGCCCAACAGATGGATTTGATATATGTTCAGTCTGGGATATTATATGAAATCATACCTAAGGCACCACGGTCTACCCATAGTGTCGAGAAACCCAAGCCTGGACCCCATGATGATGGTGTGGTTGGTTCAGTTAATTATCCCACTATAGAGTCACTGGAAAGAAACTCCACAAGTTGTCAATGAAGAAGTCTACAGCTGAGGAAGCGAAGGCCCCCCTCCAACAAAAATGAATTTTTTTTTGCACAAACTTCTTAGAAGGGAAATCAACATCCCAGTAGGAAAAAGAAGAAAGGGAATAAGGGTGAGGGAAATCAAAACAAGCCTAAACCCACGAATAATGTTAATGGGGGTTAAGAAGGATAAGAAGAAAGTGAAATTTCCTTATAAGTTGTGTCAGGTAGATCACTTAACTCATCAATTCCCTCTTATAGACCAGGCTCAGAAGTTTCTCAAAAACCAACAACTAGCTGTCTTGAAGGATCCATTTCCCTAGGCACAAAATGCAACTTCTGATTCTAATGTAGCCGGGGGAACTCTTGGTGCCCCCCTAATCAGAATTATATAAACATGGTAATGTATAGTGCCTTTATCTAGATGAGAAATAAAAACGATGAGACAGAGGATCCTAAGAAGGGTAAGTCTGTTGGAGAAACCTCTAACCCTCTCACGATCGAGAAACTTGCTGACCCAATGCCTAGAATACCGAAAGGTGTCTTTAAAAAGGAATTTCACAATCTAAACTCTAGGGATACTTATAACTAATCCATGGTGGAGGATTTGGCCCAAAATCCTTGTTCAGTGTTTGGATTGGAAGTGCTTTAGAGTTGTCCTACTCAGCAGGATGCCCTTTTAGCATCTTTAGGTAGTATGGATTCCTCGAGCTTAATGGCAAAGTTCAATCTGTTAGATGTTAAGATGTACCTACCGTATCATGTGGATTTGTCAGTAGATGTCGTTCATGGTGGAAAAACCATTGGATGTATAGTTGTTGACCAAGGCGCTTCAAAATGTGTTATGTATCTTTCATGCTGGAAGGCTTTAGGTTCCCTAGAGCTAGTTCCATCAAATACCCTGATTAATGCTTTCGATGGGAGGTCATTCCACCCGCATGGTATCCTACCAGCTTTTGAGATTAAACTAGTAGGGAAAGCAATGTCTATTGAATTTGATTTGATTGATGTTCCTTTGGACTATAAATTCCTTTTGTGGTGAAGCTGGACTCATGCCATGTGTGTGATTGCCTCGATTGTTCTTCGGGTGGTTTTGTTTCCGCATTACGGGAAGTTGGTTACTATTGACCAAATCAGTTTCACTCAAAAGGGCCATTTGGAAACTAATGAGTGCACTGTGCCTTTGGTTGATCATATTAGGCCGGCTAATGAGAGCTTGGGGGATGGAATGTATCCATCATTAATGGGCACTTTCGATATCCCAGCCCCTAAAAATTATCTATGTTCTACCAGTGTAGGGAAGTCTATCACGACAGTTGTCGATAGAATGGATCATTGGGTCCTTCCGTCCTGCTATGAACCTGAGGTGCCCTTATCGGTAGTGCATGTGGATTATCAAGCTATCTTTGATACCACTGTTGATCCTATCGCAACTTCTTCTTTAGTATCCGAGGAGTTGGAAGAATCCTATCTGCCTTCTTGGGTAGAGAACTCTTTATATTCAGATGACTACTTAGACATGTTTTTACCTTTGGATGAATCCATTTTGGAAGCCATGAGTGGGAGATATAATATTTGTGAAGATCTTCACCATAGGTCCTACTTTCTTCCATAGTTGAGTAGAATTGAAAACCAAGAGTTCCAGGTGAGACTGGCGGGAGATGTTGATCTTCCAATTAATCCTTTTCCAAAGGAGGGAATTTTTTCCGAGGGAAATATAAAAAATATTTCTATTACTATCCCTATCAACATCTCTGCAAACCTTGATGTATTTGAAAACATGCATATCAGTGCAAACTACTCTCTGGAGGAGATTGCTATATATACTACCTTATTTAAGGAGTTTCGTGATGTGTTTTCCTAGTGATATGAGGATATGTTAGGCATTGATCCATAGATTGTAGAGCATGAAATATGAACCTATCCTGACACTAAACTAGTTCGAAAAAATCTTAGACCTGTTAATCTGTGCAAAGCGGCAACTGTTAAGGCTGAAGTGGAAAAGTTGCCGAAAGCTGGCTTTATCTACCTAGTTGTTTTGATGGAATGGGTATCCAATCTCATTCCTATTAATAAGAGATAAGGGACAGTACGCTTATGCACTGACTTTCGTGACCTAAATAAAGTGTGTCCCAATGACAATTACCACACACCTTTTATAGATCAAATTATTGATGCTTGTGTGGGTAGTGAATTTTTTTCGTTTATGGATGGTTTTTCTAGATACAATCAAATCCAAATCAAGCCGAAAGAGTAACATAAAAAGTATTTTATTTGTCCATGGGGTACCTTCACGTACAAAAAAATTCCCTCTAGTTTGAAAAATATTAGGGCCACCTTTCAGTAGGCAATGAAATTTTCCTTCCACGACATTAAGAACACTATTGAGCTGTACCTATATGATTCTCCTGCTCATTCTCATAAGAGGATTGGCCATCCAGATCTCCTTTGTTTAATTTTTGAACGATGTAGACATTAAAAAATATGCTTGAATCCCCACAAGTGTGTTTTTTGCATCGATTCGGTATGGATACTCGGGTTTATAGTGTCAAATAAAGGAGTTCAGGTGGATCCTATAAAAGTGTTAGGGTTAACCTTGACTTGAGATCGAGTCAAAGGTGGTTAGGTCTAGTACATGGTTTGTTGTAGCCCATGGTATTGTCCCATGGTATTGCATGTGTTAACCTTGAATCGGGATTGAGTCAAAGGTGGTTAGGTCTAGCACATGGTTTGGGCACATGGTTTGTTGTAGCCCATGGTATTGTCCCATGGTATTGCATGTGATTAAGCCTTTATAAGGCTTGAGGAGGCTCCATTGTGAATTGTACTGACTACTTTATTGTAATGGATGTGAGTACTGTATGGTACTGGTACTGAGGACTATATTGTACTGGATGTGAGTATTGTATGGTACTGGTACTGAGTACTATATTGTACTAGATGTGGGCATTGTATTGTGCTGGAAGAGAGACTGTGAGAGCGTGAAGAGGAAGTGCAACGGTTTTGCTGCAAGGCGTATCCCTTCATCTTTCTGGACTGAAATAAAAGGACTGGAAAATTTGTTTGTGGACGTAGCCCATCGTTTGGGTGAACCACATTATATCTGTGTCTCTCTGTAATGTTTAATGTGTTTTTTGCATCTTGTTTATTGATTTAACTGTATAATTTTTATTGCTCTGCGGTTCTATTCTTCTAACAGTTGGTATCAGAGCCAAAAGGTCTATTTGGTTTGTAAACTCGCAGGAAAGAAGGGTTCCTAGTTCGAGTGGGAGCAATGGCAGAAGAAGTAAAGTTTAGGGTCAATAAATTTAACGGCCAAAACGATCAGTTATGGAAGATGCAAATGGAGGAATATCTATACCAGAAAGATATGTACGTGCCGTTGGGCGGAAAATCAAAACAACCAGTGGCTATGAAGGATGAAGAATGGGAGGTTCTTGATAGAAAGGCACTACGAACAATACAGTTGTGCCTGGCTTCATCAGTGGCCTTCAATATTTCGAAAGAAATAACAACAGAGGGTGTGATGAGTGCATTGAGTAAGCTCTACGAAAAACCCTCGGCTTCTAACAAGGTATTTTTAATGAAGCGTTTATTTAATATGAAGATGTCAGAAAGTGGATCTGTTTCTGACCACTTAAATGAGTTTAATACACTTACCAGTCAGTTAAGTTCTGTAAAAGTGAACTTTGATGATGAGGTTAGGGCTCTTCTAATCTTGTGCTCATTGCCAGAAAGCTGGAATAGCTTGGTCATGGCTGTAAGTAACTCTGTCCCTAGTTCAAGCACTCTTAAGTTTGATGATGTTGTTAGTGTTATTCTTAGCGAGGAAATGCGAAGGAAAAGCACAGGTGAGACATCAGGTAATGCGTTGACCATGGAGAGCAGAGGGAGACAAAAAGAGAGAGGAAGGAGCCCAGGAAATCGTGGCAAGTCTAAAAAGGAAAGATCTAAGTCCAGATTCGAAAAAATAGAATGCTGGAACTGCGGTAAGAAAGGACATCTAAAGAAAGACTGCAGAGCACCAAAGAAGAAAGGTGAGAGGCAACAAGAGACTACCTAGGAAGCAAATGTAGCAGGTGATGTGTTACAAGATGCTTTGATTCTTGCATTAGATAATACTAGTGATTACTGGGTAGTAGATTCAGGTGCTTCATGTCATGCTACACCCCATAGGAAATTATTTTATGATTATGTTCAAGGTGATTTTGGGCATGTGTTATTGGGGGATGATGAACCATGTAAAATTGTTGGAAAGGGTAAGGTACGGATCAAACTAAATAATGGAAATGACTGGTTGCTAAAGGATGTAAGGCACATTCCTGCTATGAAAAGAAATCTGATCTCAATAGGGCAGTTGGGAGATGGCGGCTGTTTGTCTACGTTTGGAGAAACGTGGTGGAAGGTTACTAAAGGATCAATGGTAATTGCAAAAGGAAATAGGATAGGTACGTTATATTTATGTCCTAATAACACTGATTATTCTATTTCTATAGCTTCCACAAAAACAGGTGCAGCATTGTGGCATCATAGGCTTGGCCACATGAGTGAGAAGGGGATGTAGATTCTCCACTCAAGGAAACTGCTTCCAGATCTGAAGCAGGTAAGTTTGGAATTTTGTGAGAACTGTGTTTATGGAAAACAAAAGAGAGTTATATTTCTCAGGGTTGGGAAACAAAAGAAGAGTGAAAAGTTAGAGCTTGTCCATACAGATGTATGGGGACCAGCTCAGGTACAATCTCTTGGTGGCTCTCGTTATTATGTTACTTTTATTGATGCTGCAACTAGAAAAAATTGGGTTTATTGCATTAGACAGAAATCTGATGTGTTTGATACTTTTAAGAAGTGGAAAGATTTGGCTGAGAATGAGACAGGAAAAAGGTTGAAACGTCTCAGATCTGATAATGGAGGTGAGTACTACAGCAAGGAGTTTGACAATTACTGTTCACACAATGGGATTCGCAGAGAGAAGACAGTCCCCGGAACACCCCAAGAAAATGGCGTGTCAGAAAGGATGAACAGAACGATCATGGAGCGTGCAAGGTGTATGAGATTGCATGCAGGGTTTCCCTTACAGTTTTGGGCTGATGCTGTAAGCACTGCTGTTTATTTAATAAATAGAGGGCCTTCAAGCGCTTTGGATGGTGGAATTCCAGAGGAGGCATGGATAGGTAAATAGGTAAAATACTCATTTCTGATAACTTTTGGTTGTGAAGCATTTTTCCATATTGATTAAGATGATAGAACAAATCTTGAGGCTAAATCCAAGAAATGTACCTTTATTGGATACGGGGTTAATGATTTTGGTTATCGCTTATGGGATCTTAAAAATCACAAAAACATTAGGAGTAGAGATGTAGTATTCAATGAAAAGGTCATGTACAAAGATCAGTTGGAGGGAAAGAAAGAAGAAAAGGAAAACACAGAGTACACAGTGCTTGATGAAATCAAATAAAATGAAGTTCCAAAGGCACCATAAAATCAAGAGCAGCAGTAGGTACCTGAAACTCCTGCAATTGTAAGAAGGTCTACCAGGTTAAGTAGACCCCCTGAACGATTCTCTCCTTCACTGTATTATTTATTGATGACTGATTCTAGTGAGCCAGAATGTTTTGAAGAAGCAATGCAGGTAGAAACTATAAAGAAGTGGGAGCAAGGCATGGATGAGGAGATGGACTCATTGGTAAGAAACCAGACTCGGGATCTGGTTAAGTTACCTACAGGAAAAAGCGTATTGCAGAATAAATGAGTTTACAGGTTGAAGGAAGAAGATGGAGGAAAGAAGCGGTACAAGACTAGACTTGTTGTAAAGGGGTTTGCATAAAAGAAAGGTATAGACTTTGATGACATATTTTCTCCTGTTGTTAAAATGACTTCAATTAGAACTATTTTAACTCTAGTGGCGGTAGAAGATTTGCATCTTGAACAATTAGATGTAAAAACGGCCTTTCTCCATGGGTATTTGGAGGAAGAGATTTATATGCAGTAGCCACAAGGGTATGAGGTCAAAGGGAAGGAGAATTTGGTTTGCAGGTTGAAGAAGAGCTTGTATGGCCTGAAGCAAGCTCCAAGGAAGTGGTATTTAAAATTTGATAAGTTTATGACAGAACAAGGTTATGATAAATGTCATTCTGACCACTGTGTTTATTTCAAGAGGTTAGATAACAAAAGATATATTATCTTGTTATTGTATGTGGATGACATGCTTGTTGCAGGGTCTAACATGCAGGATATAGATGTGCTCCAAAGAAAACTAGCTAAATCATTTGCAATGAAGGATTTGGGTGTTGCAAAGCAAATCCTTGGTATGAGAATAACAAGAGACAGGAAAAATCGCAAATTGACATTGTCTCAAGGTGAGTACATAGAAAAGGTGTTGTAGAGGTTTAGAATGCAGAATGCAAAACCAGTTAGCACACCTTTGGCAAGCCATTTCAAACTAAGCAAGCATATGTGTCCAGAAACACAGGAAGAGATAGATTACATGTCCAATATTCCCTATTCATCAATAGTTGGGAGATTGATGTATGCCATGGTGTGCACAAGACTAGATATTGCACACGCAGTAGGAGTTGTGAGCAGGTATATGAATAATCCAGGTAAAGAGAATTGGAAAGTAGTACAGTGGATTCTCAGGTATTTGAGAGGTACCACTTCTCATGCATTATGTTTTGGAGGTTCAGACACTGTTCTACAGGGATATGTTGATGCAGATATGGCTGGTGATAAAGACAGCAGGAGGAGCACCATAGGGTATGTGTTCACTGTAGGTGGAACGACAGTAAGAAAAGTATGTTGCTGCTACAGAGGCTAGTAAGGAGATGATTTGGTTGCAGAGGTTCATGGAAGAATTGGGTAAGAAACAGGAGAATAGTAGGCTGTACAGTGACAGCCAGAGTGCCATTCATCTTGCAAAGAAATCAGTCTTTCATTCAAGAACTAAACATATAGAACTCAAGTACCACTTCATAAGATCTGTTCTAGATGAAGAACTGTTAAAACTGGAAAAGATTCACACTAGCCAGAATCCTGCAGACATGTTGACAAAGGGAGTAACCAGAGAGAAACTGAGTTCCTGCTCGGTTTCTGTTGGCCTTAAAGCATGAAGGTGAAAAGAAGAAATTTTCCAAGTCTAAGGTCCAGCAAGTGTAGGAGCGGTAGAGTTGCTGTGATTAGTCACCATGAAGGCACATGAAAAAATGTAATGGAGCGGTTTGCATGTAAATGGGCATATGGCTGTAAGACCTGGTAAGGCATGCATACCCCTGGTAACTCACCGGTAAAGTCAGGAGATAGACCTAGGTGATAGGAGGGTGTATGTAAGATTCCTCAGTAAATACTTGAGGGGAGTTTGTGATTACTCCAAGTCAAGTTTAAAGGGGGGATTGTTAGGGTTAACCTTGACTTGAGATCGAGTCAAAGGTGGTTAGGTCTAGCACATGGTTTGGGCACATGGTTTGTTGTAGCCCATGGTATTGTCCCATGGTATTGCATGTGTTAACCTTGACTCGGGATTGAGTCAAAGGTGGTTAGGTCTAGCACATGGTTTGGGCACATGGTTTGTTGTAGCCCATGGTATTGTCCCATGGTATTGCATGTGATTAAGCCTTTATAAGGCTTGAGGAGGCTCCATTGTGAATTGTACTGAGTACTGTATTGTAATGGATGTGAGTACTGTATGGTACTGGTACTGAGTACTGTAATGTACTGGATGTGAGTACTGTATGGTACTGGTACCGAGTACTGTATTGTATTGGATGTGGGCATTGTATTGTGCTGGAAGAGACACTGTGAGAGCGTGAAGAGGAAGTGCAGCGGTTTTGCTGTAGGGCGTATCCCTTCATCTTTCTGGACTGAAATAAAAGGACTGGAAATTTTTTTTGTGGACGTAGCCCATCGTTTGGGTGAACCACGTTATATCTGTGTCTCTCTGTAATGTTTAATGTGTTTTTTGCATCTTGTTTATTGATTTAACTGTATAATTGTTATTGCTCTGCGGTCCTATTCTTCTAACAAAAAGTAGAGGCCATTGTAAATTTGCCTCCTCCTCGATATATTAGGTAGCTTCAAAGTCTGTAGGGAAAATCTAATTTCCTTTGATGTTTTATTGTTAACTATGCCAAGATCACAAAAGGTTTCATGTGCCTGTTGAAACAGGACACTCCATTTGTATGGGATGAAACCGCACGACTTGCTTTCGAGGCATTGAAGAAAGCTTTGATGTCGGCTCCCTTGTTATGTCCACCAGATTACTCTCGAGATTTTATATTGTATATGGATGTGTCAAAGTCGACAATTGGGGTAGTATTGGTCCAAGAGGATGACAAGCTCCAAGAGCATGTTGTCTATTATCTCATTCAAGCATTAGTTGGTCCTGAACTTCGATACTCCCATGTCGAGAAGTTAGCTTTAGTAGTTGTTTATGATATACAGAGGTTATGTCACTACATCCTACTAAGGACCACTACAGTAGTGGAAGATGTTAATCCCTTTCAATATTTTTTATCCTGATGCATAATCGAGGGAAAATTCAATAAATGGATAGTCATTCTCCAAGAGTTTTGCTTGGATTTTCAGTCTGCCAAATCTAAAAAGTCCTTAGTTTTTGCAGAACTTATTGTGGAATTTCCTACAGAAGAGAATGTAGTGGTTGAAGAGGACTCATTCCCATATGAGTACATTTTTCTAATTTCCACCTTTGATCCCTTGTATGGAGATATACTTATATATCTCCATACTTTGAAGTGTCATGCAACCTTCTCCAGGGAAGAGCGGCGTAAACAGTGTATAAATGCTAAAAACTACCTTATCATCAGGGATACTTTGTACCGTAGAGGGGTAGAATCAATTTTACATCAGTGCCTCACCCATGAGGAGGTGCAGCATGTATTGAATGATTCCCATAGTGGAGTGGGTGGTGGTCATTTATCTGGATTAGCAACGACCCAGAATATTTTATGTGCTGGTTATTTATGGCCCACGATATTTAAAGATTGTGTGGAGGTTGTGAAGCATTGTCATCCTTGTCATATCTACACTAGGAAATGAGGTCACATCATGCTCCATTGTTTCCTGTCATTATGGTGGTTCCCTTGACTAAGTGGAGGGTGGATTATGTGACATTCAAACCTCTAACCCTCTCACGACTGAGAAACCTGCTGACCCAATTCCTAGAATACCGAAAGGTGTCTTTAAAAAGGAATTTCATAATAAAAACTCTAGGTATGCTTCTAACTACTCTGTGGTGGAATATTTGGCCCAAAATCCTTGTACAATGTCCACATTGGAAGTGCTTCAGAGTTTTCCCGCTCAGCGGGATGCCCTTTTAGCATCTTTAGGCAGTATGGATTCCTCGAGATTGATGGAAAAGTTAAATATGTCAGATGTTAAGACGCACCTACCATATCATGTGGATTTGTTAGTAGATGTCATTCATGGAGGAAAAACCATTCGATGTAAATTTTTTGACAAAGGCGCTTCCAGAATCCACATGTGTTATGTCTCTTTATTGCTGGAAGGATTTAGGTTCGTCGGAGCTTATTTCGTCAAATACCTTGATTACTACCTTCGAGAGGAGGTATTTCCACACACATGGTATCCTACCATATTTTGAGATTAAGCTTGCAGGGAAAGCATTGTCTGTTGAAGTTGAGATGATTGATGCTCCTTTGGACTATAACTTTCTTTTGGGGTGAAGTTGGACTTACACCATGTGTGTGATTTCCTCGGCTATTCTTCATGTGGTTGTGTTTTCACACGACGTGAAGTTGGTTATTGTTGACCAACTAAGTTTCACTTGGAAGGGACGTTTGGAAACTAATGAGTCCCAAAACTGGATCATTGGAGGGGATTTCAACATCATTACCTCTCTTTTGGAGAAAAAAGGGGGGGGGGGGTCAAAGGCTTGACAGAGATAGTTCTACCCCCATTTCTCTAATCAACGACCTCATGTTAGTGGACCTACAAACTACAAATCGAATACGCACTGTTGGGGAAAATATCAAACAAAATATAACATATATATCCAACGATTTAATTGTCAACCTAGAGAGAGCGTAAACTTGTGAGGTACAAACAAAGTATATGCAGGGGCAGAGTGTCGCTGAAATTAATCTATAACTGAAATTAAAAATACATGACTAAAATGGAATTAAACTTGCAAAAGCAGGAAATTTCATGAAATAAATTTGATCTTAGAAAGCAAGAAATTGTAGGAAATAAACTGATATAAAGCAAACAATATTAACTAGTGAGCTCACATAAAATCAATACAACTAATTCATAATTAAGACATCAAAATACGAAGAGATCAAACTATCTATTGAAATATGAAATATGTTACAACGGGATCAAATCCATGACTATATAAAAATATGAACCAGTTCTCTACTACCAAACCACTAGAGAGGCCTCTAACCAAAATGAGGAGAGAGCCCTCTTATTTATACATGAATTCAAGATAACTGATCATAATTGCAGACCCACTATTCTCTCAACTTATCCCTCAAAATCCTCAACAAATCTACAACTTATCCCTTTAAATTCTCAACATATATGGGATGAGATATTCTCTCCACATTCCCATGATCATCTCCTTGAAATTAGCCCACATCTTGAGGATCAAATTCGAATCTAAGGCTAGGTGGTCACTTTTGAGCTTGCTAAAGTCTCCAAAGACACCTGTAAACATCATCAAAATCACTCAACTTTAAAGTATACTGAAAATATGCTATTTTTCTCAATAATTAACCATAAATTCACTCAAAATACTCAAAAATAAAAGATTTGGAAAATGGTAATATAAACCCATATTTATTATGAAAGTGGTGAATATTAATGATTTCATGGAAGGATAAGATAGGAATAAGGTTATAAATGGTATGTAAAATATGAATAAAATGTGGTGTTTTTGCGGCTCAACACTCACCTAGAACAATCGAAGAGGAGAAGAACGAAAAGTGGCCTGTCGACTGGATATACTTCTCATCTCCAACTCTCTTCTCCAGAACCAAATAAATATCTCTCCAACCATTCTCCATAAGATAGGATTTGATCATTGGTCGATCTGCCTCCTCATGGAATTGGAAGGAACCCACAACCGAAGGCCCTTCCGTTTCGAGAAATTCTGGCTTTCCCACCCAGAATTTATGTCTAAAATTAAGAAGTGGTGGCTTGACATGGATCATTTGGAAGGAATGATCATGTACAAATTCCAACAAATATTGAAACATCTAAAATATCAACTCAAGATATGGAATAAAGTTAAATTTGGAAACATTTTTGAGGAAAATAAAAAAATGGAATCTCAGTTGAATGCTACTCAAAAGAAATCTATACAAATAGGGTACAATGAAGAACTCAAAATATAGGATAAATCTATCCAAGAGAATCTAAATACCCATTATCAATAGGAGGAGGAACTATGGAAGAAAAAATATAGAATAAAATGGATTAAAGAAGGTGACTGAAATACCAAATTATTTCATCACTTTATGCTTTAGAGATGACAACAGAATTGAATAAAAAGGATGACTTCCAGTCAAGGTAATACTCTTCGAAATAAGGGGGAAATTGAAATTGAGTTGATTCACTTCTACAAAGAGCTTCTCAAGGAACTTGCAATTGACCACTCTCCTGCAATCCATCAAATTCTGCAGCATATTCCTTCCATTATAGCACATGATTAGAATCACAGCCTCTCCCAAGACATCTCTATAATATAAGTGGAAAAAGAAGTGATGGAAATGAACCCAAGAAAAGCTACTAGACGAGACGGCTTCACTATGGATTTTTTGCAGACCTATTGGAATATAATTAAGTAGGATATTTGGGAGGTGGTTGAAATCTCTAGAAAATTAGGATTAATTCCTCCTTCCTTGAATGCCACTTTTCTCACCCTTATCCCTAAGACCGATAAAACTGAGGATCCATCGAACTTTCGACCAATTGCACTATGCAATGTCATCTACAAACTCATCACTAAAATCGTCACCAATCACCTGAAGCCCCTTCTCCCAATTATAATATCCCCAGATAAAACTAGATATGTTGAGGAGAGATAAATCCTTGATGGTATTATTACATCCCATGAAGTGATTCACTCTCTTAAAACCTCCTATCACTCGGGCATGCTAATCAAATTAGATATGTCAAAGGCCTTTCATAAAATAAGTTGGAAATTTATCCAAGCCATGTTGGAAGTATTTGGATTCCCCACAACTTGGGTAAAATGGGTTTTATCTCTAGTCTCATTAACATTCTTCTCCATTCTTATCAGTGGCTCCCCCTCTGTCACATTTTCCATGTCGATAGGAATCCACCAAGGAGACCTTGTATCTCCTTATCTCTTCATTATTCTGGCGGAAGGACTAGGGAGATTCATCAAAGCATAGGTGTAGGAAAATCATATTCAAGGAATTCACCTTTATTCCTCCATAATTCCTCATTCTCATCTTCAATTTGTGGATGACAGCATGCTACTAGGGAATTCCTCGGTTCAGAAAGCAGGATCCTTCAAGCACATTCTTAGTAGTTTTGGAGAAGCCTAGGGGATGTCCATCAACTGTTTAAAATCATAGATCTTATTCTTCCACACACCTATTCTCATCCAAATCCGAATAACTAGAATCCTTGGATTTCCAAAGAGATCCCTTTCGACCAAATTCCTTGGAGCTCCCCTCATTGAGTCGGCTCTAAAAAATTCCTCTTGTAAAGACCTAGTTTCCAAATTGGAATTTAAACTCTCCTCCTAAATATTCTAAGCTCTAAAAATCCCTGGGCTCCTCATCTTGCTGAATTCTATCCTTCAATCCATGCTGCTGTACATATTCTTGGTCATGGTGACTCCTCAACATGTCCTCAAATCCATTCTAAATATGCAAAGGAACTTCCTTAGGGGGGGAGCTATGCAAAGTAAGAAATGGCCTTTGGTGGCAAGGAAATCAATCTACAAAGACAAGATCCAAGGAGAACTAGGAATTGAACCAAAAACATAGAAAAAATACTAGCATTAATACTTTGGCTCAACATTGCTCGAACACAAAGATGGATTACGTTGGTCATTGAAGGGGATTCACGGATTATTATCAACACCGTGCAGAGACTCTCCAATGGCACACCCCTGGACAAGATTTCAAAGCATTGGAGACTTGAATGGATAAATGAATGACTCCACGATTTGATCACACACTTCCAGGTGTTGTAACCCAGTCACATCAGACAGACATGTAACAAACTGGTGGACCACCTAGCCAATCCCGGCATTGATGTTTCCAAGGAAGAACTCGATCACATTTGGGGGAACTTTCATGATGAGTCGCTCAAGGATCAACTCATTCAGATCAGGGATCATGATTTCCCTCCCCCAAGGTGGGTGAACAATGAGGCGGATTGGATGGAGAATGAGTGGTGCACGATATACTTGCATGTCACCCATGCTACCACCTCATCACCCCGAAGGTGGTTAATGTCACTCCTCCCATGATGTATGTTTTGGAGGCTGCTCATTGAGTGCATTCGGATGCTGAGAAGACAGGTTGCACATAACTCTCATCTGAGTTTTGTTGCCATAAATCTCATCCGATTAGTAGCAGCAAAGAACCCAATCTTTGATGGCTAAATGAATCAGCAAAAGGACTATTTGTGGAGTGAACTGGGCATCTTCGTGGAGTCCAGAATTGAAGACAAGAAGAATCTCATTGAGTTTTACAGAGGGTAAAGTTCTGCAACAGCAGGGAAGACTGATGAGCAGAGAGACATGACCAGCAGTGCAAACTTGACATGGGTAATGAACATGTGACCAACAATACTTGACCAACAGTAAAGAGTAGATGTTTGTGCACCTGAGAAGATCTTTAGCATGAGAATTTGGTTGATTGAGTTGTAGTTGAATGGGCAGAGTAGGTGAATGATGACATGAGTATGGTAAGACAAGTATACTGTATTGTAAATGCAAGCTAGTCTTGCATCTGGGGTTTGGAAACCTACCCTTCTTGGTTGGGTCTAAGAAAACTAGGTTGGGTCCTAGATAAGGAGTTGGTGCTCTATGTATTGGTTGGTGCTGAATTACCTCAAAGTTGTAGCTGTTTGAAATACAAAAAGATTACAAAGATTATATCTTGCGTCTCTTGTGCAATGTGTTGGTGATTATGTGTTTAAGTTGATGAATGGTTAATGATATAGGTTATTGATGAATATGATAATGAAGTAAATGTCTGAATGAAGATATGATATTTTGATTGAAGTTGAAATTTTGACTAAGTATAAGCTCACTATTTCACCCCCCTATGAGTGAGCCATTGTGTCCAACAATTGGTATCAGAGCTAGCCTTCATCACAAGACTCGCAAGATTGAAGAAGATCCTTAGACACAATGGATAAAAAAATAGGTTGTTCAATGAATCAAGTACCAGAGGAAGCACTCACAAATATTGAAAGATAGGTCCTCGATAAATTAAAGAAATCAAGGGAAAAGGATGAGCTGCAGTAAAGACTATTAGAAAAATATTAGCAAACTCAGCAAAACCTCATGAGTAAACTTCAGGAAAAGAATGCAGAAGTTAGTTCTTTGAAATATGAACTTGATCGATTGAAAAATTAAGTGGCTAACTTGAAATAAACCAATGAGATTTGTGTGATTCTTAAAATTCAATTGGAAGAGGCCAAAGCACAGCTACTAGAACAGAATAAGGGGAGCCAAACAAAAGAGTTTGAGATCATTTATATAAAAGAGAAAATGAACAAGATAGTTGCTACAAATTTGAAGTTTAAAAGGAGTTCTTCAACTCTAGATGAAATCCTTAGTTATCAGAGATCACCACTTGTCAAGACTGGTTAGGCTATGAATAGGAAGAGTACATTGAATACTTCAAGCTCCTAGAGAAGAAGACTAAAGAGAAGCCTAGGAGTTATGCATAGATTTTGAAGAGTCTTAAGCATGGAAAAGAAAGCAAGAAAGAACATACTAAAACTCAACAAGGAATATCCAATCATCATGATCTTCCAGGAAGGACCATGTCACAAAGAAGACCACTTGTTTCTAGGTATGGATTTAATGGTTATTGTTTTTCTTGTTCTAACTTTGGTCATAAGGCTATGGACTGAAGACTCCATGGAAGAAGAAGTGTTGGAAGTTCCAAAAGCTTAGTCAGGTGTTGGACATGCAACCATGTGGGTCACATTGTTGTATATTTTCATACGATGAGGTGTTATAGTTGCAGTGGCCTTGGGAACAAATCTTAAGACCGTTGGAGTACATAGAAACAACCCAGGAGGAGGATCTCATACGGCTCATCAAGGAAAGCCAATACATATGAAGAAACAAATGCTGAAAGGATAGATGCCAAAAAGAAAGTATGGATGAAGAATACTTAGCAGTTGCAGATAGGAGAGGTTGATCAGAGTAGGGAGGATGGCTGCCATATGGAAATCCAAGTGTAAGGTCTCTCAAAGACCTTAGCACACCTTGAGGTCATGAGGCTAGAGGATGAACTCAAAGGAGAAAGGATGGTTACTCTAGGCATATAGACAGGTCCTAGGATCATGCATATTGACAGGGGGAGCAATGATCAGTGATCAGTACCTTAATATGCAAATATGTGGTCACTCTTTTCCATTGATTCCAAATGGGGAGAGATGAGGACAAAGGGAGAGATGACGATAAAATGCCAGCATGCTCACAGGGGGGGCATGAGTTGTTGTCATCAATGAAAAAGGGGGGGATTTTTTTATGAAACTGTAATTGATTCCAGTATGGACTTGTAGTGTCCCCATAGGTTGTCATTGATACCACCTAGTCCCACTTGCAGTGCGTTGAAGAACCTTGTACCTAGTTGACAAGGTATATGTACCCATAATACTGGATCTTGATGCCACCTTCTTGATGAAGATGTTGAATACCTTGTTGATAGTGTTGAAGACCCTAGAGATGGTCCTGTAGCTCTTGCATATTATGGAGAATCCCTAGATGGGTTGGAGAACAATTAATGACCCATTATGTGGCCATTCTTGCTCTGATGGTATCATGGTACCCCTGGAGAAGACCCAGCAACCCCATAGGAGGTGTCATGATGAATATTGACCCCTGGAGGTCCTCTTTATGATTATATGGATTGAGAGGTTCTATATTTGTGATCATGGAGGTGAAATCCATGAACAACATACCCTTGGTATGTTGAAGAAACATTGAAGCCATAACTTGGTCCATAATCCCATAAGTTTGTTGAAGAAGTCTTAGTTCACATAATGAAGCTCTTGACATATTATGGAGCTCTTGAAGTGTGTATGGGACTCTTTCACTCATGCCTACAAGATTGATGAATATATTGATTCATTATTGAAACCATTGGTTGGTGTTGTATCTCTTGATGCCATAAAAGTATGTGAAGAAGCCATCAAGAAGAATTCAAGTCATTTCATGACAACCTGTACAAATTGAAGAAAATATGAGTGAAGGTCCTTGTCAATGCAAGAAATTCCCTCATAAGATGATATCCCTCGCCATGTCATTTCCAATGGTAGGTGGTGCATCGTGTGGTTCCTCATGGTTGAAGAGATAATTATTTTTGAAGTTGTGCTAACCCCATCTTTTGGGTAAGCTGACCAAAAGGAAAGTGTTTAATTTTTTTTTAAATTAAATTAAATTTTTTGGGTAGGTCAGCCCCATAAAATTGGGACTTCAAATCTATATAAATACACCTTTATTTCACTCATTTAACACACAAAATTTTGAATAAAATAGCTTTGAATTTCGGATGGTTAGAAGCAGCAATCAAGCAAAAGAGCAGTCCATTGTGTAAAACGCAACAATAGACATTTTTTAAGTCGGATATTTTTTTTCTAATATTTTTGGAGGTTGAAGGCAGCCACAGTAAGTAAATTTCGGTGGAGATGGAGCTCTGATTTTCGAATATTTAATGAGGAAGCAAACTATGATTTTTAGTGGTCACTAAGGAAACTTTGGTGGTTGAAGAAAGCCATTTGAATCTTTGTTTGCAGTAGTTTTTGAAGGTTCTTAAATTTGATTTGGAAGCCTTCTGAAGCAACAAGAGTTACACCTTTAAAGGAAGCCATCCGAAGTCTAAACTCTATCAAGTTTTATTGAAGTTACACAGAAATATACAACTCTGATTTCGGGTTAAACAGTCCTACAATGACAGCCATAGTGGAGAATGGTAGAAGTTTATTTTTGCTTTGATTTTCATAGAATTACCCTGAGGAAACTGCAGGAGGTCTTCCTGTAAAATGGCTTATCTCTGTGTTCTGAGTTTATAACCTCGGGTTATATGAGAGAAGTAGACACATCTCTCGAAAAGACATTCTCTATATTTCGGGCATGTGACACACATGTTTTGCATATTAAGTCTTTGTACCATCTCTAAACTCGAGGATCCATATTAAGCCTTAACTGAGGTATCATTCCAAGTCTTCAAGAACATGTCTTCATGCATCCAAATCAATTAAATGTAAATTAATTTTTAAAGTCTGAAGCAATAATTGATTCAAGAAACCAAGAGTTGGTCTTGATAGTGTATAAACAAGTGCCAATAAAATCACTTATTTGAACACATAAGTCTTGGATAGTTTTTGAGACCAATGAACTATGATTATAAAATATACAAGTGATTTTGGAGTACTGTAGTAAACCTGGAATAGAGAGAAGTAATTAGTAACAAACTTCAAGTTGTGAAGAAAGAAACAAAACAACCTCCCTAAAGAAGATACCTATGATGTGGAATATGATATCATGATGGATTATTTACATTAAAGGTAGGCCACTTGTTGACTAGCATGTGCAACATTGTATTGAGAAGACATTTGATGATCTTGAAGCATTTAAAAGACCTTTGAAGACATGGGAAGACCCAGTTGACATGTGTAAATATTTTTTGACATGAGCAATATTGAAGTGTGTAGTACCTTTGATAAATCAACATACATGCAGACCTCTTGATGACTGAAGATTCGGTGGGAGAAACAAAACTTAGTGTTTAGGTTTTGATCTATGAAGAAGGGTTAAATATTTTGGGTGCTTAAAGGATACTTCTTTCTATTTGCACATAATCCTCATTTGATTTTGTTTCCATAACTCTCATCCAATTAGTAGCAACAAAGGACCCGAGCTTTGATGGCCGAATGAAACAACAAAGGGAATTTTTTGGAGTGAACTGGACATCTTCATGGAGTCCATAATTGAATACAAGAAGGAGCTCACTGAGTTTGACAGAGGGTAAATTTATGTAGCAATAGTGAAGAATGATGAGCAGAGAGGCATGACCAACCATGCAGACTTGACATGGGTAATGGATAGATGGCCAACAATACTTGACCAGCAGTAAATATAATATTTATGTGCACCTGAGCAGATATTTAGATTGAGCAGTTGGTTGATTGAGTTGTAGATAAATGGGCAGAGCAAGCGAATGATAACATGAGTATGGTAATACAAGTATATTGTATTGTAAATGCAAGCTAGTCTTGCATATGGGGTTTGGAAACCTCAACCCTTCTTGGCTGGGTCTAAGAAAATTAGGTTGGGTCCTAGATAAGGAGTTGGTGTTCTATGTATTAGTTGGTGTTGAATTACCTCATGGTTGTAGCCGTTTGAAATACAAAAATATTACAAATATTATATCTTGCGTCTCTTGTGAAATGTGTTTAACTTGATGAATGATTAATGATATAGGTTATTAATGAATATGATAATGAAATAAATGTTGGAAGGAAGATATGAGATTTTGATTGAAGTTGAAATTTTGATTAAGTATAAGCTCATTGTTTCACCCCCCCCCTCTTAGTGAGCCATTGTGTCCAACACATCTAATTGTGAAATATGCATCATCAATCTTCCTCCGATTCAATAATGCTTAAAAATAAAAAAATAGGGATTGAAATTAGTGAAGTTATGGTGAATTATGGATCAATGAAATTTGATTATGTAACGGTAGGGGTTACAACTAGATTAATGGTTACTTATTTTAATTTTTTAATTTAGGTGGCTAGGGTTCTTTCCCTAGATGCCATCCCCATTTCCTTGAGAGGATTTTAGTTTAGGTTGTTTGAAGCACTATTGTTTAGTGGTGGTGCCCTTGTGCAATGACCCATTATGTGGTGTTTGGATCCCTTACGACGGTGGCTCCATCTTCAGTGGTGGGGTGGTTGAATCAACTAGCTTGGTGCATGGCGTGATGTTGTATCCTACAAGGAATCCTACATGCAATGAACTGATTCAGCTGGGGCATGATCCCTTATTGCTTTGGATCCTGTGGTGTCTCCCTTAGTGGAGGAGCACACCAATAGAAGACGGTGGCCCACTCCCTTCCTTGTGGTGAGTGGTGAAAAATTTGTGTATTTTTTGCAGATAAGCATTGTAGATGAGCCCCATGGACGTGAAGCAGAGAAGTGACTTTCCCACGACCTTAAATGATGAATCTAAAACTCATACACATAATCCCCTATTGTAATATAAGATGTATTGGAACTATTTCTCGTATTATGGGAAGATGGTTTTGCTTCATATAGTTACACTGATGGAATCTTTCATTTTTACTCTCTTTTTGATCATTTATTTTTGTTTTGCGCTCAATGTAAAATATGGTTATGGTATCCTAGTTATATGGGTATGGTATCCCATTTATAGGGGTTTATTTAGAACTAATCCCTTCTCTCTAAGCAATGTTTTTGTATTTGCTTCAACACCCAATCTGGCTACCTTGTAATAGTGTTATATTGATGTAGTTTCATAACTAGTACCTTCTCTCTGAGTATAGATTCTCTTCACATGTAAACCTTTGGGTTCTAAACAATGTTTTTTGTTACTGATAATAGAATCGATATTTTTTTTCCGTGAATGAAAAAAAACTTAGTTAATTGTCACAATTTTGTTTTGGAATATTTATAACCTACACCAAATGAGGTAGGGGATTCAATGTTCAATTAGTATTTCCATGATTGTCTATTTTATTAGTGTTTCATAAGATAGATGGGTGGATTCGATGATTTCTTATGATGTATTAATGGTAATGAAAATCTAGAAAAACACTAATATTTTCATTTGGAGGAACTATTAGGGGTAATTACACAACTAGCTTAAATATGGTGTAAGAAGATGAAACCTAGAAAATTGAAGATTATTATTTCTACAAAATAGTGAAACTAGGTGTCAGAAGAGACCTAAAAAGACTTTGGGAGAAACGCTTTGTTGGTGATGAAAATAAATCATATGTACACTTTAAGGTTCAGTTTTACAATATTTGTAATATTAATGATCTTCATAACTTGATAGTTCATAAAAAGAAAATAAAATAAAAAAATGTTTGTTTGGAATATTTTTTATCCTAGAAACATAATGTTAAGAAAATAAATTAATCATAAAATTTATTATGAACTCAATGATCGAATTTCCTCCATAAATTGTCATCACTATTTTAATTCATGTATGTGTTTTTATTAAGAGAAAACTATATTATATTAGAACTAAAAATATACAAAGCACTGTTTCCACAATAGAGACCCGGAATGACAGTCCCGTATCACCCTTGACCCTCCCTTAAAATACAAATAATATAGAAAAATAAAATTACCCTACCCCCTAGGGGGAAATTAAGGAATTTCCACACTTAGACAAAATTAAAACCATAGGTTTCAACCACCTAACAACCTACAACTCACTACCATAGCTATCTTTCATATTTCTATTTCTACTCCTATTATCTATAGAGCTACCATAATTAGGATCATACTGATACAAAACACTAAGCATCAGAAACTAAATCAAGGAACCGAAACCTTTGGATTGCAAGGTGAATCCATCTTCTTTATCTGTATCAAGACCCACGAGCTACCTACCTCCAGCACCTACAAAAAAATGAAAGAATTCCCAACTATTTAGTTATCATGTCGATTTTCTTGTGCACTATCCTATAATTGATGTAATTCTCCTTCCATAACCTTATCGGTTCCTCAACACCTTCTTCTTTAGATCTACGCTCCACCAGGACACATGCTAGAAGACCTTTTATAACCCAAAACAACTCCACAGAATGGTCATGCAGATCTAACTAGTTGCACATATAATTAGGTTCATGAATGTAATTGCAAGGGCCTCCACCTCATCAATTGGCTTAGGATCCTCTAGCTCTACCAACAACTCCTTCTCTACCATGAAAATTTCTTCCTTTATTGCTTGGGAGACCATGTTTTGGAACATTAAGGCTGCTTGGGTCGCTTTCAGTTGCTCTAATGTCACCCTTTTCGTCTCCCACACAACCTTCTCCATAGCTTCCCTTCTTGAGTTTCGACCCCTCGTCTCCATAATGCTACACTCTCTTCCTTCCAAAATCCCCCTAAAGATAAAACTTTCCCCTCCCTTAACTATCATAACCAGGTGTGCACCACTCCTCTTACTCGCAATTGCCTCATCCACCAAGATAACAAGACAATGTGAATCATTCCTGATAAGCCTGGTCTTACTTAAAAACACTCCAGAAATTCATAAATTACCATGAGAACATCAACATATCACCTCGATCCAATACTCATGTTTGAATTCAATACATACCACTCAAACATATGGGAAATCATTCCCCTCCCACTACCTCGATTACCATCCCTACCCTTGTCTTTTATCATTACGCTCTAGTTTACCCAAACACAAATTGCCTCCATCATAATCCTCCTCTTATCACTTTGGTTTCTCCTCATATTGACGCCACGTTCCAACATTGAAGTCCTCTACCTAAACATGTGCTGAGGGGATCTCTCCACATCCACCTTCATCCCTAATGTCACCTGCATCCGCGTATTCATATATGTGTTAAGGTAATGATTTATTATCTAAATAATAAAATTCTTGAAAAAAGGCGCATAAATATAAATATCAATTTGTAATAATACACCTGCTCTAAAAAATCTGTTATATTTTTTTAATTTGATAAATACACTAAAACCCCAAAATTACAAATCAGCCCCAAAAATTCAAAATCAAACATTAATGTCAAATTTAAGGGAATTAATGTAATCATTTTACTTTATTTTTATTGGTACATATATCTTAATCTCTAGTAATGTAACACCAAGATTTTTTATTTCAAGTAAATAAATATAACATAATAACATCAACAAAAGGAGTTGTCTACAAATTTGACGGTTTGGACCGGACGACCTTTTTTCTGTCAGAATCTAAGGTTTTTCATTTTGCAAAATCATGATCTAACTATGTTTTAATTGTGGTTTTGATGGTAGAAATTGATTCAACGCCCTCAGAAACCACTAGAGCACCCAAAAATCTAGATCTTGACGGTTGTAACCTAGATTTTTCAAAATCGTGCTGAGAAAATCTAACTATTCCGACCTAAATCATCAAACTTTAGACTATGTGTAAAAAACCACATTTTAACTATATATATTATATATGTTAAAAAATAAAAATAAAAAATAATCCATCCCCATAGCCTCACGTCGATCCAGTCCTGGATTTCCTTCAAGCAGATTCATTTGTGCATTATATTGACATAAATATCGATATCTATTCTCGCATATTTGTATAAGAATATGATTGGATCGTCGAGGTTTTAAGGACCTGATCCTCTTACGGTTTAGTACTCTCTTCTGTAGATCGTCAGAAGAAACCCTTATTTGATCTCTGAGCTTGGATTCATGTTCTCTCTAGTGGATCTGTATACGAGCAATGTATAGTGCACAGGGAGACCAGGCGAGAATTCTATTTAGTATTTTCTCCAACACCAGGATCTTGGTTGCATGCGACCTGAATGATCTCCACTGAATGCTATCTAAACTGAATATTGCATGTGTTCTGGAGGGTTTAATTGAGGCTTTGATCTACTTTGTGGAAAACGGATGCGATAGTCTCATGCCGATCCAGTCCTGAATTTTCTTCAAGCAGATTCATTTTCCCATTATATTTACAGAAATATCACGAAGAAGATTCAAAAGTTTACAAATTTGAAGTAAATCAAGAAGAAACTCTAAGGGTTATGCCAGCCGCTAGATATTGAATTTTCCATGGTTTTTGAACTGTAAAGCGGAGGATTCCACATCGATATGAAAAATGGTTGGAAGGCGATCTAGAACGGTTATATCATGTGCACACATTCCTTATATTTTTTTCTAATACATATCTATTGCTCATATATTTCTTTTTGTTCACAAGTATGAATAATTCACCGCATCTACCAAATATTTTCTAAGGTATACCTAGAATAGTTACTCTATAAAGCCTTTATGAATATATAGAGTCATTAGAGAAACATAGATAAGAAAGAGAAGTTAATCTACAAAAAAATTTAGAAGCCATGCTAGAAAATAAATTGGCATCTCTTGAAGACAAGATCCAAAAAAAAATAGAAAAATAAAATAAAATTATTGGAGAATAAAATGGAGACAATGGAGATTAGATTACAGGTAATAGAAAAACAAAGCCAATATGTGAACCAAACATCCCAACAAGGATATGTTGATACTTCAGAAAGTCTTAACATGAAGGATATGATCAAAGCACTAGAATAAAAAGTTAATAACAATCTCACCCTAAATAGTGTGGCAAGTAAATTAGATATCAAACCCATTAAAGAGGAAATGAAAAAATTGATAGAATTAGACCATGAGCATAACAAAAGGGCCTTGAACCTTATAATATTCGGTTTGAAAGAGGAGGTAGATGAGGATACATTAGCCATAGTCCAGACAGAGCTACATAATAGGTTACAAATTGAAACAACATGTCTCACAGAAGCAACAAGGTTGGGGGAATTAACTAAGAATAAACGAAGGATTATCCAGTGAAAGGTGAGATCTACTAAACATAAGTATGACATACTATGATAAATTTGAACCACGGGAAAATCTAAGAGCGTTGGTGAAGCTCACAAATCAAATTTGGTGCAAAAACTAGCAAAAACCATCAATTGAGAAGCAAATTACACACACAATGTGAACATGAACAAGATAATTTTTAACTGTCTAACATTGAAACATGTTATTATCAGGTATATATTACAACATAGGAGTTTCATGAGGCTTTGGAAGCCCAATGTGAGCATACAACTCAAAATTTCCAAATTGGCATATAACCCCCCTAGGTGGACCAATCATGCCCCAAATCAGCCCAACAACCATGAATTACTGAATTGACATGGATTAAGTGATGTGGGTCAATTATTACACCTTGGATAACATGGGTGTGGAAATATGGGCGGTTTAGAGTCTCAATGTGGCATTAATTGCACCAAATCAAGCCAAAAATGGGGAAAATCCACCTCTAGCGCTCCTAGTCAACCAAGTTGTCCACATTCAATGAATGGGAGCACACCAGCAATGATGAGGTCATATATGTGGCTGGTTGACTGATCTGGAGTGCTCATTTGGGTGTGAAATCCCCAATTTGACTTGGCATTTGTCCAACTAAGCACCCCTAGTCCACCACATAGTGTATTAATGCTTAAAAAGCAATAAAATTGATTAAGTAGTGTAAATAGGGACTAATGAGTTGGATTACTATTATAACACCCTCCCTTAACCCAAAAACTAAGTATAGATCACAAAATGATGTAGGCCTTGGAAACAATGGCTCAAGTCACCTCAAATACATAATTCAGAAATTACAATTTATTTGTCCATATGAACCGATGAAAAGAAGGAAAACCTCATGGGACAAAACCTTCCCCCAAAAAATGGACATGGGTTCGGACCTACAACAAATAAAAAAAAATTACCATCCTTCACTCACCCCAAGAAAATATCTCAGGTAGGTGAAGGTCTTCTCTGTGAAAGCCTTGGTAAAAATATTAGCAGTTTGCTCGGTGGATGGGAAATACTACAGTGAGATCACCCAGTCATGCACTAATCCCTGAATGTAATGCATGTGTATCTCAATATGATTTTTTCTCTGCCTCTAAATAGGATCAGTAGATATTTTTATGGCACTTTGATTTCCCACCCAAATGTTGGTTGGAGAATCAATTGTGACACCAAATTCCCGAAGAATTCCCTGCAACCAAACACACTGTGTAGCAGCATTGATTGCTGCCCTGTACTGGGCCTCTGCTGATGAAAGTGAAATGGTGTGTTGTTTCTTACTTGACCAACAAATGGGACCTTCATGAAACATAAAGAGAAAACCTGAAGTTGACTTCCTGTTGGTGGGATATTTGCTTAGGGTGAGTCTAAGGATGGTAATTTGCTGTTATTTATTGCAATTCCAGCCCCATATCCATTTTTTAGGGAAGGCTTTGTCCCATGAGGTTTTCCTTCTTTTCTGGCAGCTTCGAATTTTTGGACATGGGATTTCCCTTTGAGGAGTTCAAAACACCCACTGCTAATGCTTAGTCCTTTCTCTTGATGGTTCCCATTTGGACCAACTTATCTTGCTCCTGAGTGAGTGACTCCATGAAGCTTGCTAGATTGGGCATTTGCCAGTTTCGAAGTGTTAACTTGCCGTAGTGAAATGTACTCACAAAAACTGAGAAATTTGGCCCCAAATTTGAAAGGATTGAAAAAATCAATTGGTCCTCTTTCTTCTCAATGCCACATTGCTTCAGCTGCAACACAAGTGAATTAAACTTGGTGAAGAAGTCCCGGATTGTGTCATAGTGCGTTGGGCTCAAGCTGATTATCTCATTCTCAAGCTGGTGACCACGCGGTTCATCTGTTTTCCCAAATAATGCCTCTAGTTTTATTGAGACCTCATTAGGTGCTGTCAAACTGTAGATGTGGAACAATATCTCTCTCGATATGCTCAGACACAACAATCCAAATGCCTCATCCAATCTATTGAAGTACTTGGCTTTCTCAACTGCAGAATTTGGTTCCACCTCAGTGCCCATGGTAACTCTGTAAAGCCCTTTGGATCTCAGTTGAATCACCATATATACCTTCCAATCAAATAATTTGAAGGGTGTTAGCATGATGTGGGTAGCCTCCATTTTTTCCTGCGCAATTGGTGATGAATATTTGCTGGAAGTACTGCAAAATAACTCGATTTTATCTAGAATTTCACTAAGAAATGAAACTAAAGACTCTATGAATTGATATAAAACTCAATAATATCCAACATGATTTGATATCATGTGATAAATTCGAACCATGGGAGAATCTAGGAGCATTAGTGAAGCTCACAGATCAAATTTGGTGCAAAAACTAGCAAAAAACATTAAATGAGAAGCAAATTACACACACAATGTGAATAGGAACAAGATAATTTTTAAATGTCTAACATTCAAACATGTTATTATCAGGTATATATTACAACATAGTATTTTTGTGAGGCTTTTGAATCCCAATGCGAGCATACAAGTCAAAATTGCCAAATTGGCATCAAACCCCCCTAGGTGGGCCAATCACGCCCCAAATCAGCCCAAACAGCTCCACGAATTTCTGAATATACATTTCTGAAGTGATGTGGGTTAATTGTTACACATTGGACAGCATGGGTGTGGAAATATGGGTGGTTTAGAGTCTCAATGTGGCATCAATTGCACCAAATCAAGCAAAAAATGGGCAAAATCCACCTCTAGCGCTCCTAGTAAACCAAGATGTACACATTCAATGAATGGGAGCACATTAGCAATAATGAGGGCACACATGCGGCTGGTTGACTGAGCTGGAGTTCCCATGTGGGTGTGAAATCCCCAATTTGACTTGGCATTTGTCCAACTGAGCACCCCTATTCCACCACATAGTGTATTAATGCTTAAAAAGAAATAAAATTGACTAATTAGTGTAATTTGGGACTAATAAGTTGGATTACTATTCTAACACATACTTAGTAAAACCTCAATTCTAAAAGGAATGAGAATATTTATAAATGAAGATCTCATTCGAGAACATCAAGCAGAATTAAGAAAGGAGGTTCAAAAGGTAAAAGAAGCTAGGAAGGAAGGAAAATGGGAAATAATAAAAATAGAAAATCCGTTATTCAAGATAAAAACCAAAAATATAGTAATAAATAGCAATTCAACATGCTTTGGGTTCTTTCTTGGAACTGTTGGGGATTTCCATGGAACAAATAACCTAAGCTAAGTTGGGTATCGAATGAAGTTGATATTATATTGTTAGTTGAAACTTGGGAGCACAAATAATCTAAGGTCCCTAACATAGATGGATTTGTACCATGTTCAATCTGGAACAAGTGATCCTATCGTAGAGGAATTTGGGGTATATATTGTTACATTAAGAAGAACATCCCCCCCCATGCCAAGATTTATAAAAAAGACCCTTACAACCAATATATTTGGATAGAGATTACTGACATTAATGATAAAAAACCTACATAGCAATATGTTATTTTTCCCCTATTAATTCTAACTTCTATAAGGAAAACAATTTAGATAAAAATTGTCCTTAAAATACTATAGAGAATGATATTTCTAGCCTAAGGAATGAAGGTAATATCCTCTTAATGGGTGACTTTAATGCTCAAAATTCAAGAAACCAAGCTATTCTTCTAAGTAATCATTCCAACCCTAATCCTCTTTGGTTAGACAAAGAGCTTATTCTAAATGGAAGGTACAAAAGAATCTCTGAAGATCTAGGGGAATGTTTTTTGGGTCTGAGGTAATCAAGCTCTGTAGTGCTTAAGATCTCATAATTTGCAAAGGTTTAAAGAAGTGGCCCAGTTCTAGCCAGATGACTTGTATCCATGGGCTTGGCAACAACGTGGTAGACTATGCTATTTTCGATATCCCTTTATACAACAAAATAATAAATTTTGACATCTTAAATGACTATGATCCTGACTCAAATCATAGAACTTTAATTGTAACTGTAAATTTTGTCATGCATAGAGATCCCATAGAAGATAACCCTCATAGCCAAAAAAAAATGATCTTCGATAGAAATAAAAATGGTGTTTTTCTAAATGAATTTAAAATTAATTTGCTTCCTTTATCAAGTATAGACAACATAGAAGACTTGTATCATAATTTTACTACAACCCTCTCATATTCTATTAACAAGTTCTCAATTAAATTTTCAAGTAATAAAATAAATAGCAAAACCAACCCTTGGTATGATAAGTATTGTAAAAGTGCGAGGAGAGAAATTAAGGAAGCTCTTGATGAGTCTCTTAAAATTGACAAGATAAAAATATACAAAGCCCTAACTAAAAGGAAAAAAATGCAATATATTCATAAAAGACAAGAAAATATCTTACACCTATCTAAGGTGGATCCTAAGAAATTCTAGAGGCAGATTCTAACTAGAAAAACTAAAGATAATAATAGAATTGATTTACACAACTGGAATTCCTTTCTTGAAAAGATTTATGAATCCTCAAATGTCATAGATAACTTTGAAACCCTACTCACAACGGAAGAAGTTTTCTCATTAGAAGTCATAGATTTTGGGGTTAAGCATCTGGCAAATGGAAAAGCTAAGGACATTGAAGGTTACCAGGGAGAAATCTTAAAAATTGGAGGTATTGTCCTCATCCCTCACATCCATAAGTTATTCAATCAAGCGGTCAAGAAAGGGTTCCCTAAACCATGGAATCAGAGCCTCACTATCCCTATTTTTAAAAGTGGGGATACAAATAACCCCTCTAATTATTGGACAATTATGATTAGCCCTCTCTTAGCCAAGTTATATGGTATTATTTTGGAAAAGAAGACCAACATATGGCTTGAAAGTGAAGGTGAGTAGGATAAAGGCCAAGTGGGTTTTAGAAGGAAGCACTCAACAATGGACCTCCTGGTTATGCTTAAGATAATTGTGGAAGAATGTTGTAATGATAAATCCAATCCCTTTTTTCGCTTTGTGTACTTTAGAAAGGCTTTTGATACGGTACCTAGAAATGAACTATGGAATATATTAGAAGAGCTAAAGGTTCCTTTCAAGTTGAGAGCTTCCACAACAAGGTTATATGAGAATGCCATTTCCAAGTTTAAGAGCAACAAGGGGTGCTCAATAGATATTAAGTGTAATATTGGAGTCAAACAAGGTTGTCCCCTCTCCCCTACCCTATTTGGCATTTACATCGATAAGCTAGAAGGTTGTATAGATCAAGTGGGATGTGCTAGAACGATCTTAGTTAGAACAGTCATCATCCTTCTTCTCTATGTTGACGATCTTGTTCTTCTGGAAAGGTTTCCATCTGATATTGATAAGCAACTAAGACTTCTTAAGGATTTTTTCTCTACCATGGTGTTGCAGCTGCAACTTTTTTCCCAAATTTTTGAAAATTTTTGGACCCTCCTTTTATTTTTATCTTGCCTAGATTTATTTGGTTTCCTGAACTTTGTTTTTTCCCCCTCCTATAAATTTGGATTATTTGAAGTTGAATTAAGGTCAACTGTTTTACTTCTTTTTGGAAAGCTACTTTTTGTCTGCTAATGCTTTTAATTGTGGAACTTGAAGTTCTTGGTTTGTGGATGATTTCCTTTATCACTGTCGGAGGTCATTTGAACAATGAGTCGGGGTGGTAGTTCTCTACACAACCGCCATTGTGGAGGGTAAGTAATGAACGTCCCAATGGATAGTTCTTATTTTCTCTAATTCACCTTTATCTATTGTTTTTTGGACTGTTGACGATTTTATTTTATCACTGTCAGAGAATTAGTCTTCTAAGTCGTCGTCGTTTCGGAGGGCAGATGCCAAACGTTCCAACGGATTAGTTCTTGTCGTTGCCGATTCCATGGTTTATTGCTTTTCATTATTTTGTTTTCTCTTCTCTATTGAAATGGTTTATGACTTTTATCGGAAGTCATAGTATGATTGTTTTCCGCCGTTGCAGCTGCGTAGTGAACTAATCGGCTAATGCATCAGTGGTTCCGATATCCACCGCTTAACTATCGGTGGTTTTTAGCATTTGGCAGTGCCAACACTATGGAAGGGTTGAAGACTAATCTGCTAACGCATTACTACATAGTCCTTAGAACCTCCAATCGTCAAAGTTTTTTAGTTGGTCGCGGAACCCATAGTTAGTTTGTCTTCCGCCATTGCAGCTTTCTAGTGAACTATTATGCCGACGCATTATGGTTAGTCCTCCCACTCGCCGATGCAGATGTGTTTAGTGGGTAGTGTTTTGACCTCCGAGGCATGTGCAACATCTTTTAGTGTTTTATTTCACCAAAGTTTTATTTTTCTGCAAAAGCCGTAGTCTATATGGTTTCTCCGTTGCAGCGGCTTAGTGAACTAACCGTCCAACATATAGTGCTTTCGCCCACCGATGAAAGTTTTGTTTTTGATCGATGCTTAGTAGTTCTGCTCATCATGAAGGTTTTTCCTACCTTTTTTTTGTGTGTGATTTTACTCTATTTGATGATGGCGAGGTTTTTCCGTGGGTTTTGGTCGAGTCTAATTTTCTCCGAGATGAAGAGCACAATTTAGGGTTCGGATTTGTTAGATTTTTATCATTCAATATACCATTATGATCTTAGGATCTTTAACTGAGAGAATAACACACACAGCAATAAAACACAAGCACAACACAAGAGACAAGAGACACAAAGAATTTTCCTCAGGGAAACCATAAAGGAGAAAACCCCACAACTTCCTCAGAGATAGAATCAACACCAAAAGTAAAACCCGAAAACATAAAGATGATATCCCAAAAGCAGTAGTATCTCTCTTGTCCCAACAACTTCTCCTCTCACTCATGCGCCCTAATGAGTGAGTGTGTGTATGATAAATAGAGAGGCTCACTCTCTATTTATATTCTTTCGTTCACTTGAAACCCAGTCCATCATGTCGACCTCACTTAACAATTACTTACTAGAGTCGACATCTCTAGGAGTGTCTAATAACCCTAGTGCCCCACAACTTGTGGGGACTTTGTCTCCTCCGACCAACAAGGAGGTTTATCCTTAACACAATTTTGGGGACTATTGCTCCAACTTACAATGACTCACCCAGGGTCGACTTCTCTAGGATAGTCTAAAAACCCTAGGGCCCCACAACTATGGGGACTTTAACCCTTGACCAATAGGAGGGTTACCCACAATGACTTGACATGACTTATTTACATTATAGAACCTCCCGATAGGAACATCGAGGCATGACATGACTCAAGTACATTACAGACACATCCCAGAATAAACATCGGGGTACAATACATAAGATATACAGATGAATACATTCTGAAGTTACAAATACATCAACAAGATTTGGAAGTTACATTGTTATGATTCATACTTTCATGATTTCAAGTTAGTCCAGATGTGGCCTGGATTGAGGTAAAGAGTCTTTTTATTGAGCTTGTGATTTTAGTTTGGACAATGGATTTAGCAGATTTCAAAACACAAACTCGTAGGATTTCTTTGTTTTGTCATTTTTTATTTTCATGAATTAACACTGTATATAGTTTATTTTACATAATGCATACGGAGAAGGTAAATGGAATGATATAGTTTTTTGGTTATTCATGACAGGGTGATTGCTGCTGTAGAGAAGATATGTCTAGAATATAAAGTAGAAGAAAGGAGGCAGCAAGGAAGAAAGAGAAAGACAATGAAGAAGCAGAGATGAAGAAAGAGAAGAAGAAAGTAAGGGTTTGAGATCTCAACAGATCGATAGCAGCAAAGGCCCATGCTTGGGAAAAGTTTATCAGCAACCAAGCTGGTCTCTCTTTATAAAAGTGCTATTAAATTTTAATTTAATGTAATGTATTGTACATCACTCACTAAAAGACAAAATTGTGAGATTAAACGGTTGGGGGGGAGCCCAAAGGTCACAAGGGGAAGCCCAAAGGTTTTGCTGTTTTGTATAAATATAGGAGAGTTAGATGTAATAAAGGACTTTTTCCCAGATAGATTTGTGAGAATATGTTGTAAGAAGAACTATTTCCTTTTGCAATAAAGAATTACAAGTTTCCTGTTGGAGAAAGCTTGGTGGAATTTTTCAAATGCTGTGCTATGGATCTATTGAATGTGAACTATTTCGTTTTTAGCTTGTGTCCATTAACTATGAGATTGTTCTAACTCTTTGAACCTATGTTCTTGTTATGAATGCACTCTAGTTTATTCTATGAAATTTCCACCGTGAGTAATGAAGGCTTTTCATAAACAATGAGCTATCTTGTTGTTCATATATCTATTAATGTTCATGTGTTTTGAAATAAGTAACAACTATCCGTGATTTTTCTTAATGCATGCACAGAAACACATTACTCATTGATAAATGATAATCTTGCTCCCTAGGGATAGTTTAGATAGTTAGTTTTAGTTTCTTACTGTGTGTGATTTAGATGCGAGAGAGTTAAGACGAGAGGTAAGAACCTGCACATCACATTGTGACCGCTCCTCATATTCTCTATCAATATGCATTTTTATATAGGCACTTGCATATCATACTTAAATAAAAAAAACTAAAATATACACGGTGGACTGGGCCGTAACCGGTAAAACCTTTATTGTTACTTGACCTACGGTAGCCGGACCATAAACTAGATGGATTCCCCATACCAAACAGTAATGGGCTAGTTGGGAATCTTTACTGAGGAGAATCCCTAACTGTTGTTACCTGGGAATTTCCAGGCCTCAACATTTTCTGGCACTAGAAGGAGGGCAGCCAGTGCATGGCTGGCTGAGGAAACCCATTTCCTTGAAATTATTCCATCGGTAACAGTTCTGAGAGCAGTTTGTTTCCCAATCCAATTCTTGAAGAGAAGGGTAAAGAGCATATTCTGTCGATAACGAAGTAGTTAATGATTTGAGAAGATTTACTAGGGCATATGCGAAGAAGATTGGAGGATTACCAATTATTCCTATCTTACCTAGAAGAGAATATCGGAAGAAAGACCTCCCTATATTGCAAGATGCAATGTTGGTTGAAGATTTTGAAGAAATGGTAGAAACAACCTTACAGGAAGTTGTTCAGCCTCTGAATCAGTTGGACCCAGATACACCTTACTGTTCACTTGTTCATACAACTGTTCATTCACCACCTCACTCTCCACTTAAAATCATGGAAAATGTAAATGCAAATCAGCCACCTAACCCACCAAATCCACCACATGCTTGGATGGCTATGTCACCTTTAAACCTGGCACCACCTTTTCATGATTTACCCCAATCTTTTGATAAAATGTTGCCTAAGTTTGACCCAAGTGAAAAAATTCTGGTAGATGATCATTTGCGAAGTTTTTACTTGGCTATAGAAGGAATACGGCTGGAGAACATGAAGATGTAACACATATTTCAATAAATTTGGAAAGATTTTATTACAAGAACAATGCCAGAATTGATTTTTTTGGTTATTTTGGAATTCTAGATCCACTGTTTAATTCCAAATTTAATGAAATATGTGTTATGTAGTCTACAGATTGTTTCCGCATACCCTGAAAGGAGCAACAACTTCATGATATTTTGCTCTGCCTGCAAATTCAATCATAGACTAGGACACATTTGAAAGAATATTTAAGAGTAAATGTGTTGTCCAGAAAACTCATGCAGCTCTAATGAAAGGGTTATGCGTTTTAAAGAAAGAAAGAAAAGAAAAAGTGCATAGTTTCACTCAAAGGTTTTCTTCTTATCTTAAAAAAATTTCTGCAACTGATAAACCATCTGATAAAGTTCTTATTGAATACTATACTTCAGCTCTAGGGCCTGAATTGGCCATGTTTTCCAAGATTTTAGTCAAGCCTACATTGTCAGAAACTTATGAATAAGATGAGAGAGTAGAAGCTGAAAAAGAGAGCATAGAAAAGTATCCTGAGCAGTCAGGAGAAAACACTTTTGGTAAGAAATCTTTATTGCTGACTAAGGATGAGCAGTCACATGACTTTGAAGGGATGTTGAAGATGATGCAAAAGCTTTCCAACAGAGTTATATATTTAGAAAAAGAAAAGGAAGCTTAGAAATATTATAAGCCTTACTATGAAAGGAGAGAAGATAACAATCAATCTAAACCTCCTCCACACAATCCTGCATCAATGAATTTAACTGAGGTAGGTATGGATAATTTTTGCACCTTTAATTAGCAGCCTCATTTTGAAAAAAAATTCCCTCAATGGATCAATTCGATGACATTAGTAATGAATCAGCTATTGGTCTCTAAACTAACAGAAGATGATGAGTAGGAAGATGATGCTTTAGTTTTATGGGACTGTGTCTCACTTTTTGATACAGAAGAGGAAGGTTCACTGAAACAGGAAAACACATCAAAAACAAATGTGACAACGAGAAGTCAAGGTTTGTTAAATAAAGACAATTCAATACTTCTAAAAATTAAGAGAATTCAAGAGAATGTAAAGAAAATTCAGAAGAGCACCACAGCTGATAAAATACCTGAATTCACCATTATGAGTCAAAATCCAAAGAAAATCAACATGCCTATTAAGCCTGTTGAAGAGAAGATTGATAATGTAAAAAATAATCTCAAAGAGCATAAGATGGAGTATAATATTGTGGAAGATATTAAAAAGGATAAGGCAATTATCTCACTATTTGAAATGTGTAATGTGCCTCAGCAGAAAGAAAAATTGTTAAAAGCACTTGAAGTACCAGAGGAAAATCTTACCACTGACAACCAACCTAAAGAAGAAGAAATTGGTGAAGCAAGTGTGGGAGGTAAGTCTAAATACAAAACCCCACCATTTCTCCTAACTTTTGAAATATTCAACCATAACGTGCACAACTGTTTAGTAGACTTAGGGGCATCAGTCAATGTTATGCCACTTTTAGTCTGCAAAAAGATAAGTGGACAACCTAAACCATCTACCTGGTAGGTTATTCAGTTAGACAGAACAGTTGTGAAGGTTATTGGGGAAATATAGGATGTTCTGATTCGATTATATTCAAATGAAAAGGTATGTCAATTCATTGATATTGTAGTAGCAGACATACCTGAGGCTTATGGACTTGTTTTGAGTTGGGATTGGTCAGCAAAGCTAAATGGATATTTTGCGTCAGATTGGTCACATCTATGGTTGTCTTATAAGGGAAGTCCTAATCAAATAAAAGGATTAAAAGAGCCCCACATGAAGCACAATGTTACTCAATTGGAAGAAAAAGATGCACTAGTGAATTCTGTGTTGGGAAATTATCTAATTGAGCTAGAATCGGGAAACTACCAAGTGAAAGAAGCCATCAACATATCTGACACCCAGCCCGATCTCCTTCGATTTCCATGGGCTGATGAGATTGACTATAAAATAGTAGATTTAGTTTCAGATGTAGTTTTTATTTCAAGTTTCATAGAACTAGATAATGGGTAGGCCTTTTCAATTTGCAGTCAAGACTAGCCCCTCGACTCACAAGTTGCCAGATTTACAGGGATGTGCAGAGAACTGACCAGTTAGTGGTTTAGTTCTCAAACTTTATTTTTCTTGGTTTTTATTTCTTGATTATCTTGTACATAAATAAACTGATTTGGTTGTTTATTTATTTTATTTTGTTTTAGTTATATTTTGATTTATTTCAATAAAAGAAGAAAACTTTTGGTTGCATGGAGAGCATCATAATTCTAGATTAACTAAAATCCTTGATTATAAGACTGTGTATTATTGATTTATCTGAAATAATTCTTCTAGTTTAGCAGTTTTCCTAAATGGCTATGAACACATTGAAGTCCTACTTAATCCTTGTAAAATAACTCAGGATCAAAAGGTTTGGAATACTATTTTGAGTCTCCGTCCATCTCACATTTAAAAATTTCTTAGGGGGTGACAGCAAAAGAACCATGGAAAGGAAGCAGGGTAAACAATATATTATATATAAATGATCCCATGCCAAGAATTGAAATCCAAAAGGAAAATAAGAGTCAAAAAACTCCTAAGAAAGCAATATGTATCAAAACAAAGTACTGAACCATATGTGTACAAAGTTGCCAAAGTTCTTCTCCGTGTGTGAGCTGAAAATTAAATACATCTCTCACACAAAAGGACACTATGGATAGAGGAGCCTGAATAAAAATTCAGAAAGAAAGGCATGCAAGAGGAATCAAAAAGGACAAAAAAGGTCCAAAAGCACAAAAGTGCAAAATGGCATGGGAATGAGGAACAAACGAATATTTCTGTTTACCATATGTTACAATCCTGTGGTGTACAACCTGGGAGCTACCTGAAGATAGAGGTAAAAAATGAAACTCATATTCCTGGCCTCAAAAGAGTTATCTTGACTTTGAAATCTTGGTTTCCATCTTCCTAAATTGGACTATCATCAATGATTAAAAGTACATACATTTGCCATTTGAGAAATCCATACATCTAGAAGAATTCAACATGTTGGTTTTATTGTCAAACAGTCTGTTACTTAAGGAAGAAATTATCCAGAGATCCGGGTTTACCAGGTAGTCACCAATTGTTGTAGCTGCAACTTTTTTCCCAAATTTTTGAAAATTTTTGGACCCTCCTTTTATTTTTATCTTGCCTAGATTTATTTGGTTTCCTGAAATCTGTTTTTTCCCTCTGCTATAAATTTGGATTGTTTGAAGTTGAATTAAGGTTAACTGTTTTCATTCTTTTCAGAAAGCTACTTTTTGTCTGCTAATGCTTTTAATTGTGGAACTTGAAGATCTTGGTTTGTGGATGATTTCCTTTATCGCTGTCGGAGGTCAGTTGAACAATGAGTCAGGGCGGTATTTCTCTACACAGCTGTCGTTGTAGAGGGTAAGTAATGAACGTCCCGATGGACAGTTCTTATTTTCTTCGATGCGCCTTTATCTATTGTTTTTTGGACTGTCGGAAATTTTATTTTATCACTGTCGGAGCATTAGTCTTCTAAGTCACCGCCGTTTCGGAGGGCAGATGGAAAATGTTCAGATGGATTAGTTCTTGTCCTTGTCGATTCTGTGGTTTATTGCTTTTTATTATTTTGTTTTCTCTTCGCTATCGGAATGGTTTATGACTTTGATCAAAATCCATAGTCTGATTGTTTTCCACCGTTGCAGATGCTTAGTGAACTAATCGACTGATGCATTAGTGGTTTCGATCTTCGATGCTTAACTATTGGTGGTTTTTAGCGTTTGGGAGTGCTGACACTGTGGAAGGGTTGAAGATTAATTTGTTGACGCATTACTACATAGTCCTTAGAACCTCTGATTGCCGAAGTTTTTCAGTTGGTCGTGGAACCCATAGTTAGTTTGTCTTCCATCGTTGCGGCTTTCTAGTGAACTATTTCGCTGATGCATTATGGTTAGTCTTTCCGCTCACCGATGCCGATGTGTTTAGTTGGTAGTGTTTCGATCTTCGATGCATGTGCGGCATCTTTTAGTGTTCTATTTCACCGACGTTTTATTTTTCCGCGGAAGCCGTAGTCTATATGGTTTCTGCCGTTGCAGCGGCTTAGCTAACTAGCCATCTGACATATAGTGCTTCCGCCCACCGATGAGAATTTTGTTTTTGCCCGATGCTTGGTAGTTCTGCTTGCTAAGAAGTTTTTTCCCACCTTTTTTGTGTGCTTTTACTCTATTTGATGATGGTGAGTTTTTTCCGTGGGTTTTGGTCGAGTCTAAGTTTCTCCGAGATGAAGAGCACAATTTAGGGTTCGGATTTGGTGGTTACATTGTTATGATTCATACTTTCATGATTTCAAGTTAGTCCAGATGTGGTCTGGATTTAGGTAAAGAGTCTTTTTATTGAGCTTGTGATTTTACTTTGGACAATGGATTTAGCGGATTTCAAGACACAAACTCGCAGGATTTCTTTGTTTTGTCATTTTTTCTTTTCATGCATTAACATTGTATATAGTTTATTTTACATAATGCATACGGAGAAGGTAAATGGACTGATACGGTTTTTTGGTTATTCATGACAGGGTGATTGCTGCTGTAGAGAAGATATGTCTAGAAGACAAAGCAGAAGAAAGGAGGCAGCAAGGAAGAAAGAGAAAGAAAATGAAGAAGCAAAGATGAAGAAAAAGAAGAAGAAAATAAGGGTCTGAGATCTCAACAGATCGATAGCAGTAGAGGCCTAGGCTTGGGAAAAGTTCATCAGCAACCAAGCTAGTCTCTCTTTATAAAAGTTCTATTAATTTTTAATTTAATGTAACGTATTGTACAACACTCACTAAAAGACAAAATTGTGAGATTAAACGGTTGGGGGGGAGCCCAAAGGTTACAAGGGGTAGCCCAAAGGTTTTGTTGTTTTGTATAAATATAGGAGAGTTAGATGTAATAAAGGACTTTTTCCCAGATAGATTTGTGAGAATATGTTGTAAGAAGAACTATTTCCTTTTGCAATAAAGAATTACAAGTTTCCTGTTGGAGAAAGCTTGATGGAACTTTTCAAATACTGTGCTATGGATCTATTGAATGTGAACTATTTCATTTTTAGCTTGTGTCCATTAACTATGAGATCGTTCTAATTCTTTGAACCTATGTTCTTGTTATGAATGCACTCTAGTTTATTCTATGAAATTTCCACTGTGAGTAATGAAGGCTTTTCATAAACAATGAGCTATCTTGTTGTTCATATATCTATTAATGTTCATGTGTTTTGAAATAAGTAACAACTATCTGTGATTTTTCTTAATGCATGTCTAGAAACACATTACTCATTGATAAATGATAATATTTCTCCCTAGGGATAGTTTAGATAGTTAGTTTTAGTTTCTTGCTGTGTGTGATTTAGATGCGAGATAATTAAGATGAGAGGTAAGAACCTATGCATCACATTGTGACCGCTCCTCGTATTCTCTATCAATATGAATTTTTAGATAGGCACTTGCATATCATACTTAAATAATAAAAACTAAAATATACACGATGGACCGGGCCGTAACCGGTAAAACCTTTATTTTTGTTACTTGACCTACGGTAGCCAGACCATAAACCTGACGGATTCCCCATACCAAACAGTAACGGGCTAGTTGGGAACGTTTACTGGGGAGAATCCCTAACTATTGTTAGCTACGAATTTCTAGGCCTCAACACATGGGTATGACTATGAACACTGACAAACCAAAAGTTATGATTATCAAATCCAAGAAGAACAGTCACGCTAATTTTGTGTATGACAATAGAAACTTGGAGGAGGTGTTTTCTTACAAATACCTAGGAATTTATATTCATCACAAGCTCAACTAGAACTATAGCATTAGGAAAAGGATTAATGGAGGGTGGAAAGCTTATTTTGGTCTTGAAATTAATTGTAAAGCAACAAATCTTGTGATGTGGGATAAAAGGAAGCTCCTCTTTGAAACTTTAGTCACTCCTGTTATCTTGTATGGGTGTGAGGTTTGGGGTTGCAACATATTTAGAGAATCCTATAGAAATATTGAGAAAATACAGAAGCATTTTATAACGTATAATCTCAAAATTAAAAGCAATACACCCTACCCTATTCTCCTTACAGAAATCGGTCGTTCCCCTATCGAGAGCCTAGCTATGACTAGGATCCTGTTGTACAAGTACAAAATCAATATCATGGGAGACCATAGACTTCCGAAGTGAGCTTTAAATTCCATCCAAAACCACGTAAGGCTTAAGCGAGGTTGGTATAAAGATACCTGGACCTAGTTAAACCATTGGGAGATCAGCGAAAAATGTTGCATTGAAAAATATTAATAACATTAAAAATATTGTTACTTCTAAATTTAAAGAGAAAATGTGGTGTGAGAAAGATTTAGAGGCTAAAATAAAATTAAGATATTATAAGGAAGTCATCAACCCTACGTTAGAAGATCAAAGTCGTCTCTTTGTTTTAACTAGTTCGAAGAAAAAAATTAATGTAGCGAAGATAAGAACGAACTCTCATGAGCTACATAGTGAAATAGGTCGTTGGGAAGTTCCTAAAACACCATGGGTGGAAAGGATCTGCCATCTTTGTGAGAATATCAACATTGAGGATGAAAACCACTTCTTCTTAGAGTGCCCTCCATACACCCACATTAGATCTCAGTTCCATAATCTTTGTTGCAATACCGACCTTCCTATCCTTTTTAACTCGTCAAAATTATAGTGAGCTCGGGACACTACATAGTGAAATAGGTCGTTGGGAAGTTCCTAAAACACCATGGGTGGAAAGGATCTGCCATCTTTGTGAGAATATGAACATTGAGGATGAAAACCACTTCCTCTTAGAGTGCCCTCCGTACACCCACATTAGATCTCAGTTCCATAATCTTTGTTGCAACACCGACCTTCCTATCCTTTTAATTCGTCAAAATTATAGTGAGCTTGGGACGCTTCTCTTTGAGCATAGAAATACAATTTTAAAACAAACTAAATAATTCGTTTCTTTAGGTCCGATAGACCAAAGTTTGGTCTCATGGGACGTTAACCATCATCATCATCAATATTTTATAATTTTGGGTGGACAAGGGTTTATGCTTTTCCTAGATTGTATGAGGATGAGACAAATGTACTGTTGATATTGATTTTATGAGAACCATTTCAAATTTGAAATAAATATATAAAAAAGGAATATCAAAAATAACTATTAGCTATACGTGGATAATTGATAGTTGATGCATGGATAATGGGTGCAACCATGTATAGAAAATACGTAACTTGTTTATGACACTTTGACCTATCAATATCTATCGATCACCAATTAAGTGATTATACTCTTTCATATATTTGAAATATACATAATCAAATCTAAATGTGTAATTTCAATAAAAATAAATATAAATAACAATTTTAAAATATCAAAACATAAATATAAATATAACGATTTTAGAAAATGAAGTCTTTTTTAAAATGTACCTTACACCACAAGGTCCTACCATGTGGAAGTTAATTCCAATGCACCCAAATCAAGGAACGTGTAGGTGAAGAGACATAATCCAACCTTCTATTTGAATTTTAAATAATGCTCAAAGATTATATAAAGTGTATGTTTTCCACTATGCATATGCTTTTTTAATATACAATGAAATGGGTCTTTAATATCATTTTGCAAAATAAAATTGATCTCTTTAAAAACATCCAATAAGTTTTAAGGTCATGATTTCTTCCCTTCATCATTGTGAAGACCTTAAGATTTACCAAAAACTTTATATTGTGTCCATATCCCAGTAGAAACCAAAAGACCGACCGACCGACGCAATGTGGAGGACTTGTCGTTTATGGATACAAAACTTTCTTCAATATTTTCGTTTTCGTTGCTCTCTAGTTTATGGATACTGTTATTCTACGACATGCAATTCCCATCAATACTTGTAGCAACGTTCCTCCCCAGATTGATGATATCCAACTCTCGTGTGAGTTATCTGTCTTTTGTTTATGGGTTTATGTTTTTAGTCTTCACAAGTTCAGTTCTATCTAGGATTTCCAGCTATAGGACAAATTGTCCTAAAAGCCACCTAAGCTCTTTTTTTTCAAGACTTTCTGGTTTGGATTTTTGTTAGTCATAGAGGCATGCCTACTCTTTCCTTATCAAGGATGACTACATGCCCATGCTACAACCATGTACATTTTTAATCTTTGATACACTATAATGTTCTCTTACTTATAAAAAAAAAACATATATTTAAAATATATTGACAAAGCTCTATGATTGTGTGTAGTTTCATCACCAATTAATATGTATATCATGTTTAAAAACATAGTTGAAAATGGAGATAAGAATAGGGAGTTATGAAAATGGACGTGTTTCTTTTTCATGTAACTAGAAACACAAGGTTTCTCAATTAAGCTAAAACCAAAGTAGCCAACTCATCCAACATGTAGAGGAAAAGAGGTAGTCCCAACATTTTTTTTTAAATCTACTAGAATGCACATGCATATATATATATATACATATATATATATATATATATACATATATATATATATACATAC
>LPNX010898620.1:0-23026 GCA_001517045.1 Pseudotsuga menziesii
GATCATCACTGGCTGTCATCACTGGATCTGGATCATCACTCAATCTGGATCGTCACTGGTGCTATCTCATGATTCTTCTCATCAGAGGAAGTTCTACAGAGCCATCCCTTGTTCATGCTAGTTGTAGGCCTACCCATCATGTAGGTCTTCGCCCAGCACTTACATCTGACCTACTAGTCAGAAAGGCACATCCATCTAGACAGGAACACATCCTATCACAGTGATGGAAGACTCCCATCTAGATAGGAACACATCCTATCACAGTGATGAGAGATTTTAGCACTTACATCTAACCTACTCATCAGAAGGGAAAATCCATTCAGATAGGAACACATCCTATCATAGTGATGAGAGATTTCAGCACTTACATTTGAGCATGTGGGAACACATCCCTCAGTCGCTCCAGAAAGGCTCTGCACTTACATCCATTGAGACAAGAACACATCCTATCACAGTGATGGAAGGGCTTGCACTCACATATAATCCTATTAGAACACATCCCAGCAGTCATATCAGAATGGGCCCCAGTCCTCAACTGAGCTACCTGGTAACTGACCAGGGGCCTCCATTCTCCTAGAGAATGGTAGTTGCCCTTACATCTGACCTGCTCATCAGAATGGCCAACACTCACATTTGACATGGAAGGAACTTAATCCTTTAGCCATGATAGAATGGTTCAACCCTTACATTTGATCAAGTGGGAACACATCCCTCTATCACATCAGAATGGCTACTCAGTCCTACACTGAGTGATCCTGGTAACTGACCAGGTGCCTCCATTCCTAGAATGGAAATTCCCCTTACATCTGTCCTGCTTGATAGAATGGATAGCACTCATATCTGACATGGAAGGAACCAATCCTCTCACCATGATAGAATGTCTCAACCCTTACATCTGACCATGGAAGGAACCAATCCTTTCACCATGTCAGAATGGCTATGGATCTCAGCACTCATATATGACATGGAAGGAACCAATCCTCTCACCGTGACAGAATGGCTCAGCCCTTACATCTTACCATGGAAGGAACCAATCCTCTCACCATGTCAGAATGGCTATGGGTCTTATCACTTTCTCTTGGAGGTAACCTCGATCTGGAGAACACCAAGATTCTCTCTGAAGTACTCGAACTTCAGCCTAGCCAATGGATTCATTAATACATCGGCTATATACTCCTCCGTCGCAACATACTGGACCTCCACTGCTCCTTTCTGCACCATATCCCTGATATAGTGGTACTTGATCTCGATATGCTTCNCCAATGGATTCATCAATACATCGGCTATATACTCCTCCGTCGCAACATACTGGACCTCCACTGCTCCTTTCTGCACCATATCCCTGATATAGTGGTACTTGATCTCGATATGCTTCGACTTGTCATGGAACACTGGATTCTCTGACAACTTCACACAACTCTGGTTGTCACAATGTATAGAAGTAGCATCCAACTGGAGATCAAATATATTAGACAGTAGCTTCCATAGCCATACTACCTCACAACTAGCTGAACAAGCTACGACATACTCTGCTTCAGCTGTACTCAATGCCACATGGGATTGCTTCCTGCTAAACCAAGAGATCCCATTTGGCCACAATACAGGTTACTGTTGGCCGGTCCTGACTTAGGGAAAAAAAATTTCCATCTTTCAGACTAGGTCACTCTTATTGGGCTAAAAGGTGCGACCAGGTTGCTCATTCAGGCCCTAAAGGCATGACTTAATCCCAGAAACCATATTTCTTCTGTCAATAGTTTTTGAGTGACCCCCTCCCCTAATTTGGGGTAAATTTGGCGACCCGCTCGCCACATTTCCCCCGAAAAGAGCGATCTGTTTTGTCAGATTTGGATTTCTAAAGTTATTGGGACTGTCAATGCGGCTCAGCCACCTTTGTGCATCAAATATGTGTTTATTTCCTATCAGTGTCTATTTATTTCATTGCGACATGTGTAAATCACTAACAAATTAAATGGTTAATTGGTTAATGAATCTGTTTAAAGCTTGAATCAAAAAATTACTATAGGTTTCAATTCTTAAAATTAAATATTGCCTAGCCCTTCCTCCTCTGCCCAGTCATCACCCTTCAGGGTATTCTGGGATAAGACGAACTGTGAAACTCGTATAGTAATAGGAACTTTACTTGTCATTTTTCCAAACCACTAAAAACAGGTGACTTGGAAGGTAGAGGGGGTGGTAGGCCCAGGGGCCCTCACGGCATTCACGTCCTCCATATTGACCAACCAGCTTGCATCCGGAGGGTGACTTGAGGATATACGAATGGGATTAGTCCCATTATGTTAAGATACCAACACCCTTTTCTGGTTGAAGAGAAATATAGGTGTAAGGCAGTCACCTAGTCAGGCTATCATAGTTCATATTTAGATATGGTACATGTTTAAATTTCTGCTTATCATTTATTGTTTTCATCAACAATGTTCTAAACTCTATGGAATATTCATAAACCATCTAAGCAGCCACTAAGTATAACAGAAAGATAAAAGACATACACACAAACCATACCACATAAAACAACCAAACTCAATTCATGACACTGAGCTAGCCATTAAAATTTATAATTTACACTAAGTCAAACCTTTGCAGTCTTTGAGGACATAAGTCCCTAAATTCCTTAACCATGGGAAGTACTTGGGATCAGCCCAGAAAATCATTATGAGGATTACCACGAGAACCCAAAAGTAGTTGGCCGCTAAGAGGAATTACCAAGTAAAACAGGAAATGACCCCCACCGATTGACTAGCACTCCCATGAGGAAAAATCCAAGCATTGTCTCCTGGCAGTATTGGTGGCCGAGTGACCACATAAAATCCAATAGGAAGCCATATTTAAAACCAGGGTCCAAAATCCATTACCATATTTCACCACTTGACATACAAATCAGACACAATTGATCCCCCACGTTCTTCCTCACACCTGAGAGGTGATCCACCACAGTTTGGGTCCTTGAACCATCATCGTTGAGACCATTCTCAATGACCCTCTACACCATCAGAAGGCCACATAGTCTCTAATTTAGACTCAGAATCATACCAATCTAAGCCAAACCTACATACTGTACCATCTAGCCCCATGGCTGGTGCGAACCTAGATCCATTTTTTGGCTTAGTGATTGGTAGTGGATCCATGTCCACACCCCTTCTGGTGGCCCCAACATGGTCATGCAAACCATCATAAGCCAACTACCACCACCCATATTTACCAGTCAAGTTGTCCCACCTGTAACACATGGGGGCAGTGCCCCTTCCACCTACACTACCCCTCCTGTCACACATGGGTGAAGTGGCCCTTCCACTCACATAGTTCTGTTTACCACACTTGGGGGAAGTGGCCCATCCACAATGGTGCCATAAGTGCCCCCAGTTATGTAAGTGCATCATGTCCCTGCAAATCCCACGACCATTACTTCCCCATCTCACATCAACCTTGGGTCAAACCTTCCTTTCATGGCATGCCTCACCCTGCCTAACTTGGCTCGGTTAACAAATTACCTTATCCACCATCAAAAAATTTGGCCTCCCATACCAACCAAACTCCCCTCAGACATTCCCAAGTTTTAAGGGAAGTCAAGGGAGTGCCCCCAAAACCAGATCATGACGTTTCACCTATGGTACATCGAACTACCACAAGCCAAGTACCCATATTTCAACTCCTTGGCTTTCATGTTCCTACAGTATTTCCAACTCCCCATTAGATATGATGAAGGGGTGGAGATCTTTCTATGTTTCCACTAGAATACTATGACCCACATAACTGACCACATCCATGAGTGGCAGCGACACGTTAGTTTGTGCAATATTCAACTTGATGATAGGATCTTCCTGGATTGGTTCCTAAAAACTTTGCTACCAACTATAGCAAAGGACGTCACATCCGAACATCCCCAATCCGAAGAGGAGGCCATCTTGAAATCCCAGCAGTTTGATCTAAAGTATGCACAATCTAGATATATTTACACTATCATTCTAGATGCTCCATGTGCAGTTACCCACTATCGGGATGCACCAGGGGCATCCCATGCCGTAGATGGCATCATAGGTTTTGTCTCCCACCAAACACAACACCGTCCGACACCACCTACAATACCACCACAACCAAGCAACACTCCTAGTGTTTCCTACCAAAACCAAACTCTAGACTATGCAAGAATGGTGTCCCAGTCTAGACCCATAACTTCTTATGCACAACCTATGCCACCATAGCAGGCCCAGGCATTGAATTGGTCGACACAACAATACGCAAGACAAATTCCCACATTTGTGGCACCCCCACCCACACAAGTTTACTATGAACCACCAGTGTAAGCCGTTCAAGCCCCCACCCCTAATCCTCCAGTACCTTTAGGAGAGGTGTTTACACAACAAAACCATCCTAACCAACCAACCCCTAATAACCAACAAGGGCAGGCCAAAAATAACCGAGACCAGAACTAAGGCAACAATCAACCGCAGGGAGGCGGTCAACAACCAAACCCTCCCAACAATGCTGGGGCAAACCGGCTAGCCCAAAACCCTCAGCAACCAAATGCACCTAGACACAATGCTCCATTGCACACAAAGTATCCATGCAATTTGTGTGAGGTCTATGAACACTATACACACAAATGCCCCTTCATGGGTCGTGCTAAGTAAGCCATTCACAACAAGGTTGAAAATGCTACCAATACGACATCCCAATATCAACCCAACCAAGCACCACTAGGGCCCCCACCCATGGTCCTCCAAAACCCATTTCCATTCCAAGGAATGGTATCAACTGCACCTGCTCCTCATCCCAATCCCAATGCCTTGGGGGCACCTCCAACAGCAAAAATAGGTGTTCACCACCTACTAGCTATGACAACTAAAGAGGTCAATTTACAAACCAAATGAAATTAGTATGAAACCAACACCAAACCCACTGACACATCAGAAACATCTACATACAAAATAGCCAATGCACCTCTTTAGCTACCCCCTTTCCCTCTGTGCCCCCCCATATGGCGGATTTCCAACAACGTCACGGCTATAGCTACTATAATCTACAACATTGTGGATGATTTGGCCCAAACACCTACTGCCATGTCTGCTCTTGAGGTACTCAAAACTTTCCCAACACAACAGAAATCCTTACTAGCCACCCTTGGCACTATAGACCCCTTAGACTCCAAGTTGATCACATTTGACACAGAGAATGGAGAGTCGTAGATTCCATCAACCATTTCCTTCCAAATCCCAATTTCCATCCAGATTTTTAGTCATGCACCGGTGCATAGTGGATGAGGGGGCATCCACATGCGTTATGTCTAGCTTAGTCTGGCAAAATCTTGGATCCCCAATTTTACAACCATCCTCCACTACTCTATAGGCTTATTATGGCCACCCCACTAAAGCCCAAGGAATCCTCCCTCATGTCCCCATCACATTAGCTAGGAAAATAATACTGATTGACATAGAAGTTGTCAATGATCAATTGGACTATAAACTTCTCCTCGAAAGAATTTATATGTATGCCATGAGAGCCATAGCATCAATTGTTTTCCATCTCATGATGTTCCCCCATGAAGGGAAAATCATGATGGTTGACCAACTGACTTATCACAATCTAGAAGGGCTAATGGCACCTACCAACATTATCCCTACAATCAACACCATTTATCCACAGGGGCTAACCACACCCACCAATGTTATCCCTGCGATCAACACCATGGTTGACAACATACTAGCCTCCCCATTGTTGAATGTGGGCCCTAGGTTTTTTACCGATACCACCATGATGGATTTTTTCCCCTTAGTGTCACCACCACTGACACTAAATGAGACTATAGATTTGTGCATTCTCTCATCCAACACTTCTACACCCAAACATCAACCATAGCCGTAGCCCCAACCGCAATCACAACACCATATGCAACCGCAACACCATCAGTCATCGAAACATCATACACAGCTACAACATTACACACAGCCATAGCCACAACCCCACCCCCACGTCCAACCATCAGGGAGTTATCTGAGCTCCTCTCCAGTCCACATAATTCCCTTCCTCTTTCCCCCACTGCGTGTCATGAGTAAGCAAATAATGGCTACCTTAAACTTACCCAATTTCACATTGGGGATTCCCATGTGGTACCTAGATCCACCTACCCAACCACCAATGCCCCAAGTAATATTAACCCCTCTATAACCCATTGCAATTGAATCTCATCCTCCACCTGGCCCACAAAAACCAACCACCGCACCCACACCCACACCGCCCAACCCAAAAAGGGATAGGTGAAAAAACATGAAAGCTACCACTGAACCTTGATAGATCCCACCTTGCGCCATCTGCAAAGAATAGGACCATCCAACTCAAAACTTCCCTGAGATTCCCATATTCCACACACATTTGGATTCCATGGATACAACGAAAAACCTCCCCGTGGTTGAGCTCCCAAGTGGGCCAATAGTAAGAAGCAAGTCATTGAGAACAAACCATGTTTGTGCCCTATGCGGATTTTATGGATGCTATTCTCACCATTTCCAAGACTTGTCCGAGTTTTGAATAGCCTTAGCCAACCTCTGAAAACACACCCTAGAATCCGAGATCACTTTTATCGAAGAAGTCCATCCCCTGCCTCCTTCTTTACACACCATGTCCATTTACATGATGTCCAGTTCCATAGACCCTCTTGTCTCCACCATCATCGATGGTCCATTAGACATGTCTCTTCATTGCTTCTGTAAGGATGAGGAAATACTTGAAGTCTTAACCACCTCCAGTTTTATCCTATTCCGTTTAAACCATAGCGTGGAATCAATTTTTCTCATAAAATACCATATTTCGTCACTCCTGCTTGCCAAATACCTTCATCTTGGAAAGGGGGAATACCTCTTCACTGACTCAGATGGCCACCTCTTGAAGAAGTCACGTAATGGGCTCTACCTCAAGAGATTCTATGCTTGATACCACCACTATGAGTCCCTTATAGCAATGTTTTTTCCTTTTTTGTTTTATGATGTTTTTATCACAAATGAGAGACCCCCATTCAAGGGCAGCACCATCAGCTACTAGTTCAAAGTCACCTGGAGCCTGTTTGAGACACCGTTCACACATTCGGGCTCAAATTTCCATCTTATAATGAGACCATCGTCTCATATTTAATAAGTAATTTTTGAGACCACTTCCTAGAAGTTACCTCGATTTATGAGCCACATCATCGTGATATAAGTGTATTCAGACCTATACTTGCATTACACTTTCCTACCTCCACTCATGTGGGTTCTCGGGCCACTGCCCAGAAGGCACATCGTTTTATTTTAGCATATAGTTGTCTAATCCATCCACTACACCTTATGCGGGTCCCCGAGCCACTACCCAAAGGATGGATCATTTCTTTTGCATGAATTTGGCACATAACTGCCCCCAAACTTGCATTCACATCACATGTAGTCAAGTCCATCCACCACAACTCACACACAACTCTATTGACCTATGTCTGAGAGCCACATCAGTTTGCAAGCCTCTTCCGCACCAAATCGCATGCCTTTGCCTCGACCTATCCCATGCATGTATTGGTATGTTTAAGAGCCACCTACACCATCCATACTACACAGATGAACTTTGGAACATTATCCGTTGTCCCGACATGGGGCACCACCTATGCCACCACAATCTGTTGATCACACTAGAGTTTCTTTTAAGCTCTATTCTGACTCCTAAAAGAATGAAAAGATTGCCAAGTGTAGCTGCTTCCTTTCCCGCTCATTAACGTATAGGAAAGGGCATCTACATCGTCTCATTTATCTCCTTTTATGAACCATGTAGACTACCATATGAAAAGGACCACCTTGGCATATTCAAGCCAAGACCACTCCCCTCTGCATCCTTTTATGCTTTCTTGGGTAGAGGGGCTGAACTCTACGAAAAATCTCACCATGGGTTACTGTTAAGCTCTTTTCCAGCCTTCTCATCAAGAAAAGATTTCTAAGAAAACTTGGTTTCATTCATGCTTTTAAAAGTATTTGAATGATTGTCCACTTAATATAGGTTTAACCTTTTCTGGCCTGATTGGACTACCAATGGTAAAGAAGTCTCTCATCCCCTATAGGATGGGTGAGCTCTCTTATGTATACTTTTATCCCTTTTTAGGCACAGGAGACTACCAACAAAAAATATCCCCCACTGGAGTCTTCTTCATGCTTTCAGACTCTCTAAAATTGAAAGCACCATCGAGCATTTACTTTCTCGTGATCACCAAAAATCCATGAGATCGTACTACAATGGTGTCTCTAGAAACCACCCCACAGATAAAAGTTTGACAGCATTCCCACTTTGGGTCACCTTTGTTCAAAGTAATCTACAATGTGTCTTCCTTGGATCCCATCAATACCAAAAGAGTCTACCTCCTCCAAGTATTTCCCATATGCAGTTACATTCTCGGTATTACAGCTATGATCCCTTTCCCATGAGTTAGTTTTATTTTCTACCTGGTCCTCCCTACCGTCATACTCTGAACAAAAGAATTTTGAGTGCACTACACTCCCTCTGCCCCTGTTCAACTTTTTCCCTCCCCCCCCCCCATTCAGTGGGTCAGTCCTTAGATTGTCTCACATGTTTCGGTTATCTCCCTCATGCTTCTGGTCAAGGAAACAACATTTCCTTGACCAGGGGAAAGTCTCCCTCTCTCGATGACAACACATGTATTCGAGAGGATAGACCTAGAGGTCAATTTATCTTGGTTTCATTAACCTCATTAATGAGTTCCTTGGACCACTTGAGAGGAGTCCTTAGTGCCTCTCAGGATGGTTGTTTCTCACGTGCTCGACTCTAGCTACATCATCACACTATTGAGATTCGTACAGGGTATTGGTCCGTGTAATATTTGGTTGAAGACCCCAGATTTCACCTGACTCTAGCACATTGATTAGTTTATTTGAGGAACCCCAACAGGTTCATGTCCCTTGTGATTTCCAGGTTGCGTTGGAGATAGTGTTCAAAAGCCCCAATAGTGCTTCTATATAGATTTATGATTGATGCAGCATACTTGTACCACAGAGACTCTGACTCTACATCAGTAAAATATGTACCATTCCAGATCCAACAGGATGTTAGTCATGAAGATATAGAATTCCATGAGAATTCCATGGGTCCAATGTAGTAGTTCTTCATATCAGTACTGTATTCAACCTCTCATTGAGGCAACCGCTATTGTAACAACAGTTGTAAATGATCGACTCTTGTATTATAAATATTAGATCACATTATTCTTTTAACATTGTTACGAGCATGGGGATTCCCACCTCATCCATATACATGTCACACACTATTTTTATCTCACCCATTGATGGGAACCATATTAATACAAAAACCAAAAGCCACCATGCCCCAGCCTAGGAAGCACCATCTCTCCCCAAGAAAATCCTATGATGTCCATCGGCCATATAATGAGCTCCTTCCCTCACACACTAGGGGGGAAATTGTTAGCCCAAAAAATCCCTCATTAATCTCTACATGACCTACACCACCCAAGGACATCCATGCATGACCCTCATTTGACCCCCACACCCTAAAAAAGGCTTTAAAATATGAAAAAGGGCTTAAAAACCCCTAAAAAGATCCAAACTAGCTCCCATAGGGGCTACAACCTCAAAAAGGGGCTAAAACCCCTCAAAGGATCTTAAAACCCCCAAAGGAGCTAAGGATTGGGAGAAAGGGGATAAATCCCCAACGAGGGGCTTAAAACCCTAAAAATCCCGAGAAAAAGTATAAATAGAGGGGTGGGGGTCACTCTCATATGATTTCTCCTCTCCCTATCGTTACGCTTCCTATGTGAGTGTCTTGAGACAATTTTACTCTCAAGCCATTCACCCTACCTCTCCTCCATTCCCTCATTGAGCCATTGCTTCCCATCCATTAAGAGGTGCTCTCCCAAGATAGGGTATGGTGGCCTATTCCAACTAGAGAAGGTATACTTGTATTTTTATGTTTTTACTTTGTTATATTGTATTTTTCTAACATTATTTGTTTGCAGGCTTATTGTTTAACATACTGTTGCAGGTTTCCATTGATTGCTTACAGGTTCTTTTTCTCTCTAACAGTTTGATGCGAGGTTCTGGATCCTAGCCCTAACCTTATGTGTAGGGTTTCATTCTGTTTTATTTTTGTTTTCTTTCTGTTATTTCCATTTTCACAGGAACCCTACCCTTCCGTCCTATAGATGGAAGGGAGCCATTCCTGTGTGTAGCAAGGGAGAGATCCCTACTACACCCCTGATATCTTGTGGTTCCCAAATGAACCCAAGATATGTAGCACCATCGCTGCGATAGCCCATGTGGTGACGTCCTCAATGTCACAAAGTAAAATGTGTGATCCATGCACATAAGTAGAAGCGTAGCAGTTCCTCTTGCACAGTTGCTCTAGACTGTCCCTACGAGAGAGTTTTGGTGCCATGACACCAAATACTCCCAACATCGGGAGCCTAGTCAAGAAGTATATATTGTGCAGCGTGATCTCTACATGCTGCCCCTGAATGATGAAAACTTCCCTCCTCACATCCCATAAAGTCACCAGTGTCTCAAGTAGTAAGCGCAAACTCTTCATCAAAGGGATCCTCATGAACTTTAGAATCCAACAACGGGCTAACATGCCTCACACATTGGCATCTCGTAAGGACTCCTCTTGAATATCCTTCTAGTCCCACTCTCTCCAGACAACATCAGGCATCCTACACAAGCACCAAACCATTGTTAGCCCCAACTTTCAAAAAAAACTATCCCCGGGACTAGGTCGCACCTTTTGGACCAAAACCAATGAGCAAGTCGCGTATTTAAGCCAGACAGATGCAACTGAGTCGCTATTCCAATCCTGATAGAAGCGACCCCTAGTCACACCTTTTTGCCCGATAGGAGTGACCCAATCATACCTATATGGCTATAAAGAGAGACCTAGTCTCTCCTTTAGCATCGAAAAGATATACCCAACTCAAAGAATCCCTAGTAGCCCAACATAGGGTCCTAGGTGAGCAAATCAGAAAACTGAACCACAGAAAAAGATGAAATTTGCAAGAACTCTTACCTGCAAGTCCCAGATCTAAAAAATGATGGTCAAAATAGAAGAAATTAGTAAAATAAGTTCAGGGCTCTCCTCTCCAACTCAGAAATGAATAGTGAAAATGACCCTTGTCATGTGGTCCCCACCCATTTATAGGCCTCATTAGGCCTAATTTTATTCCAAACATAGCAGAGCCATCCGGATTCTATTTTAGATGCCATTCACATAGTAGGTTTCAGTTTTCCGTCCTCTATCCTTCGATGAGACCATTGTCTCCTGTTTAGTTAATGATTTTCTAGGCCATTTCCTAGACCTTACCTCAGTTTACATGCTCTTGGAATATAACTGTCTCTGCACCTGAACTCACATCATATGTAGTCTATTTCATCTACCGTAACTTATGCATCAATTCTTTAGACCTTTTCCTGGATGTCACCTCAATTTGCATGCCTCTTCCACATTGATTTGCAGGCCTCTACTGCATCTATTTGCATGCCTCTACTTCAAACCGTCCCATGCATGTATTGGTATTTTCAAGAGCCACCTGGTCCATCCATGCTATATGGTTGGTCGCCTTTGACCACCTTCCATCATCCCACCATGGGGCACCACTAGTGCCCCTATCCTAGTTGACCATACTGAAGTTTGTGTTAAGCTCTTTTCTGACTCCTAAATGAATGAAAAGATCATAGAGTTCCCTTTCCTCCTTTCCCACTTGTTAAAGTATAGGAAAGGGTGTCTACATAATCTCGTTTATCTCCTTTTGCATACTATGTAGGCCACCATATGAAAAGTACCACCTTGGCACACTCAAGCCAAGAATGTTTCCCTCTACATCCTTTTATACTTTCTCATGCATTGGGACCAAACTCTATGAAAAATCTCACCATGGGTTTTCTTTAAGCTCTTTTCCAGCCTTCACACAAAGAAAATATTGTCGAGCAAACTTGGTTTCATTCATGCTTGTAAAATTATTTGAATGACCATCCAACCAATATCGGTTTAAACATTTTCGGCCTAATTGGACTACCAATGGTAAATAAGTCTCCCACCCCCTCAAAGGATGGGAGAGCTCTCCTATGTACACTTTTAACCTTTTTCAGGCACATAAGACTATCAATGAAAAAGATACCCCACTGGAGTCTTCTTCATGCTTTCAGACTCTCTAAAATTAAAAGCACCATTGAGCATTTACTTTCTTAAGATCGCTAAAAATACACGAGATCATACCATAATGGTGTCTTTAGACACCACCCCACATGTTACAGTTCGGAAACATTCCCACATTGGGTCGCCTTTATTTAGAGTATTCTGTGATGAGTCTCCCTTGAATCCCATGAACACCAAAAGTGTCTACCTCCCCCAAGTACTTCCCATCTGTAGTTACATTCTCGATATTATAGGTAAGATCCCTCTCCCATGAGTCAGTTTCATTTTCTACCAGGTAAGACATACCATCATACTCTGAACAAAGGAATTTTGAGTCCCTTGTACCCCTCCTACCCCTGTTCCCCAATTCAATGTGTTAGTCCCCAGATTGTCTCACACCCTTGGTTATCTCCCCCACACTCTGGTCAAGGAAACATCACTTCCTTGGTCAATTGCAGGTATCCCTCTGTCGAAAACAACACATATATTCTATAGGATAGACCTAGATGTCCCTATATCCTAGTTTCATTAACTTGATTTATGAGTTCCTTGGACTGCTTAAGAAGATTCATTAGTTCCTTTCGGGATGGTTGTGTCTCACGTGCTCGACTTCAGCCACATCATCACACCATTGAGATTTGTACAAGGTATTGGTCTATGCAGTATTTGGTCGAAGACCTTGGGTATCACCTGACTCTAGCACATTGGTGACTCTCTGAAGGGACCCAGACAGGTTCACGTCCCTTGTGATTTTTGGGCTATGTTGGAGACAGTATTCAAAATCCCCAAGGTAGTGCTTCTGTATAGATTCATGATTGATGCAGCATATTTTACCATAGATACTCTGAATCTTCGTTAGTGAGTCCCTACAGTTATGTACCTCTCCAGATCCAATAGACCGTCAGTTATGAAGGTATAGCATTCCATGAGAAGGCCATGGGTTTAATGTATCGGTTCTTTAGATCAGTATTGTATTGATTCTCTCATTGAGGGCACCATTGTTGTACATGATCGACTCTATTATTTTGGAGCCTTGATAAAATTATTCCTTTTGATATTGTTACGAGCATGGGTATGCCCGCCTCGTCAATATACATGTCACATATTCTATGTATCTCACCCATTGATGGGAACCATATTAATACAAAAAAAAAATCCACCATGTCTCAAACGAAGAAGCAATGCTTCTTCACATATCTCTCCACAATCTCCAGGATCCTATGATGTTCATCGACCATATGATGAGCTCTTGCCCTCACACATCAGGGGTCAATCTGTTAATGCACAATTTTTCCCAACCTTCTCTACAAGGCCTACACCACCTACATGCATACATTTCCTAACCCATTGTACCCCCAACCCCACATTTAACCTATGTTTGTCTCACAAAAGGATAAAACAATAAAAAAAGGATTTAAAAAACCCCCTAAAGAGCTAAAATAGCTCACAAAGGAGATAAAAAGCTCAAAAAGGGATAAAGCCTCCAAAAAATATTAAAATCCCTAAAAGGGCCTAAGAACCCCAAAAGGAGAAAAAAATAAGAGAAAGGGGGCTTAAGACCCTAAAAATGTGAGAAAAACTATAAAAGGAGGGGTGGGGGTCCCCATTACTCATGACTATTCCCTTACCTGTTGTTACTATAGTTACATGAATGCCTTGAGAGACCATCACTCTCAAGCTATTCACCCCATTCACTCCATTCACGTCATTTCACTCATTTTCCCATACCTTGGTGTGTTGAGTCATAATCCACACCAACCCTACCTATGGAGAGGCATCTTTTGAGTCTAGGTATGGTGGCCCTCTTCCAAAAATATCTGAGGTAGAATGGTCTTCATGCTTTGTGTTATTTATTTCATATTTTAGATGCTCATGCTTAGTTTATTTCTAACAGTTTGTTGCAGGTTTTTCTTTGCTTGTCTCTAACAGTAGGTTACAGGTTTTCTTTGCTTTATCCATAAACTCTATCCTTCCATCCTATAGACAGAAGGTAGGTGCTTCTGCACTAGATAGATTTTATTCTCTGCTACAGTTTAAAAAACCCCCAAAAGAGCCAAAATAGCTCACAAAAGAGATAAAAAGCTCTAAAAGGGGCTAACGCCTCCAAAAAAGAGCTAAAATTCCTAAAAGGGCCAACCAACCATGAAAGGAGCTAAAAATAAGAGAAAGGGGGCTTAAAACCCTAGGTAGGTCCCAAAACCCTAACCAGGGGCTTAAAACCCTAAAAATGTGAGAAAAACTATAAAAGGAGGGATGCAGGTCCCCTAATGAATATTTCGTTACCCGCCATTACTATAGTCGCATGAATGCCTTGAGAGACCATCACTCTCAAGCCATTCACCCCATTCACTCCATTCACATCATTTCACTCATTTTCCCATACCTTGGTGTGCTGAGTCAGAATCCACACCAACCTTGCCTATGGAGAGGCATCTTCTGAGTCTGGGCATGGTGGCCCTCTTCCAAGAACATCTAAGGTTAATGGTCTTCATGATTTGTGTTATTTAGTTCATATTTTAGATGCTCATGCTTAGATTATTTCTAATAGTTTATTGCAGGTTTTTCTTTGCTTGTCTCTAACAATGGGTTGCAGGTTTTATTTGTTTTATCCACATAATCTATCCTTCCATCCTATATATGGAAGGTAGGTGCTTCTGCACTAGCTAGGGTTTATTCTCTGCTATAGTTTAAAAAAGCCCCAAAAGAGCCAAAATAACTCACAAAGTAGCTCAAAAGCTCAAAAAGGGGATAAAGCCTCCAAAAAAGAGTTAAAAGCCCCAAAAGGGCCTAAAAAACCTGAAAGGAGCTAAAAATAAGAGAAAGGGGCTTAAAACCCTAGGTAGGGCCCAAAACCCTAACCAGGGGCTTAAAACCCTAAAAATGTGCATTAGAGTAAATTTGGGGTCTAAAATGGGCCTTATAAGAAAACGTGCCAACAATAAGTTCTTGTGAGTTGGAATTCAAGAACTAATAGAATTTCAATAAAATGAGTCAACCATAATGGTTGAATTGACATATTTGTCATAAGAAAAACTACTCTTTTTTTTTCATATTTTCGACATATCTCCTTATGTTCTTCCTCAAACTTCGATTGAGAGAGCTCGTTGGATGGGGAATTTGATTCTACATCCAACGAGTACCCACACTGCATACTTTTGATGGACCCCACTACCCCAAAAACATGAAATACTTGAAAAAATGTGATGATCATCACGTTTTTTAGGTATTTCATGTTTTTGGGGTAGAGAGGTTCGTCAAAAGTATGCAGTGTGGGTACTCATTGGATGCAGAATCAAATTCCCCATCCAATGAGCTCTCGTGATCAAAATTTGAGGAAAAACACAGGGAGATATGTCGAAAATATGAACACAAAAACTAGTTTTTTTTTCTTCCTCCAAAATTAATAAATATTATTTTATTATTTTAATTATTATTTTATTATTTTACTTAGGAGGCCCATTTTAGACCTCAAAATTCCTCTAATGAGAAAAACTATAAAAGGATGGGTGGGGGTCCCCATTACTCATGACTATTCCCTTACCCGCCATTACTATAGTCGCATGAATTCCTTGAGAGACCATCACTCTCAAGCCATTCACCCCATTCAGTCCATTCACCTCATTTCACTCATTTTCCCATACCTTGGTGTGTGGAGTCAAACTCTATGCCAACCCTACGTATGGAGAGGCATCTTCTGAGTCTGGGCATGGTGGCCCTCTTCCAAAAACACTTGAGGTATAATGGTCTTGATTCTTTGTTTTATTTAGTTCATAGTTTAAATGCTCACTCTTAGTTTATTTCTAATAGTTTGTCGTAGGTTTTTCTTTGCTTGTCTCTAACATTGGGTTATAGGTTTTCTTTGTTTTATCCACAAACGTTATCCTTCCATCCTATAGATGAAAAGTAGGTGCTTCTACACGTAGCTTGGGTTTATTCTCTGCTACATTAATGACGAGAGAGAGAGAGAGAGAGAGGTGGGTTTGGTGCAATGGGGGGGATACATAGAGAGACTAAATAAGTCTATATTAGAGGTAATAGGAGGATGAGGGTTAGGAAGAGAATGAGATAGGGATTGAGGGGGATAGGGGTTTGGGGAGGAAGAGTAAAATTAGAGAGAAGTGGAGGTATGGTGAGAGCGAGAGAGATATGGGAAGATGGTTAATGGTGGGGGGATCGTAAGATACAAAGAGAGAGTCAGGGTAATGATTAGCAATAGAGAGAGAGAGGGTGGGGGTTATGGGTATGTGGAAGAGTAGGGGGTTCAGAGAGAGAGAGAGGGAGAGAGGGAGATATATTTGGGGTTATCAGTTTGGGAAGGAGGATAGTTTAATAGGAAGGGGGAGTAGAGAGAGAGAGAGAGAGAGAGAGAGAGAGAGAGAGAAAGAGATGTGGGAAGGGATGTTGGGGTATATAGGGAGAGAGATGGTGTGGTGTTGGTTATTGTTAGCGGGGTAGGGGATCATAATCAACATAAAGAAGAGGGATTATGGACAATAGGAGAGATAGATTGAGGGGGTGGTTATTTTGAGGAGTAGGGGAGAGAGAGCTTGCGGTTGGGAGAAGAGAGACAGGGAGAGAGGTATTAGGGGGTTGGTGGAAAGACAAATTGGTGGGGTTTAATAATAAGTGGAACAGTAAAGGAGAGAGATAGAGAGGAAATTAGTAAGGGTTAATGGGATGAGTGAGGATAGAAAGAGAGGGAGGTTAGTTGTAGGGGTGGGAGTATAGAGGTGAGTGTGTGTGTGAGAGAGAGAGAGAGATAAGGAGAGATCCATGGCATGATTAACGATAAAAAGGGAGAGAGAGAGGGAATAAGGGTGGGAGCTAGTGAGTTGGGGAGATAGAAAGTATTCAAGGTTAGGGGTAAGTGGATTAGGGTAGATAGATAATGAAATAGAGTGTTTGTAAGGGTTAGGGGGATTAGGAGATAGAGAGAGAAGTGGTAGGGGGGAGGAGGAAAAGGAGGGGTTTAGGGAGAGAGAGGATGGGGGTTACATAGAGAGAGAGAGAGAGAGAGAGAGAGAGAGAGATTGTAGGGGGATAGTTAGTAGTAAGTTGAGGGGGGGCTTACAGATATCATGAGAATGAGAGAGATAATGTAAGTGGTTGGTTAGTTGTAGGAGTGAGAGAGAGAGAGAGAGCATGGAATTAGGGGAAGAGAGGGAGAGAGATATGGGATATGTTAAGGGATTGGGGGAGAGAGAAGAAGGTGGGGATTAGGGATAAGTGGAGTAGGGGAGAGACTGAGAGTTATATAGGGTGTTAGTAAGGGTTATGGGGAGGATGGGGGAGAGAAACAGAGGGAGGATGGTGGCTATTCTTTGGGGTGGGATTATGGAGGTGAATTTGTGTGTGTGAGAGAGAGAGAGGTAGAGGTGGGTTTGGTGTAATGGGGGAGAGAGAGAGAGAGAGGTGGGTTTGGTGTAATGGGGGAGAGAGAGAGAGAGAGAGAGAGGTGGGTTTGGTGTAATGGGGGAGAGAGAGAGAGAGAGAGAGAGGTGGGTTTGGTGTAATGGGGGTGATATATATATATATATATAGAGAGAGAGAGAGAGAGAGAGAGAAGTTGATATTATGGGTATTGGGAGGATGAGGTTTGGGAATAGAATCATATAGGGACTAAGGGGGTTATGATTTTAGGGAGGAAGATGAAAATTAGAGAGAAGTTGGGGTATGGTGTGAGAGAGAGAGATGAGAGGGTGGTTAGTGTTTAGTAGGATTATAAGAGACAAATAGAGAGCAAGTGTAATGATTAGTGGTAATAAGAGAGAGAGAGAGAGAGAGAGAGAGAATGGTGGGAGTACGAAGAGAGGGGAGTGTTTAGTGGTAGGAGTATCATAGAGAGAGGTAGTTAGTGATAGAAGTATGGGAGAGAGAGATGGAGGTTAGGATTAAAGAGAGAGAGAGAGATGGTAATGATGGGTTTCAATGGTTTGGGACAGAGACAAAGGGGTAGGGGACCTAGGTAGGTGGAGGGGAAGGGATGATGTTAGTAAGGTTTAAGGGGAGCATGGAAAAAAATAGAGAGAGGGATGATGTGGGTTATGTGTAGGAGTTGGATTAGGGGCGAGAGAGAGAGAGGGGAGTGTTAAGGACTAGAGAGAGACAGAGGGGAAGGGGTGTTATGGGTAGGTGGAAGAGTAGGGGGTTGACAATGAGAGAGGGGGTGGGTGTTATGGGTAGGTGGAAGAGTAGTGGGTTGACAGAGAGAGAGGGCATGGGTGTTATGGGTAGGTGGAAGAGTAGGGGGTTGAGAGATATTGGGGCTATTAGTTTGGGAAGGAGGAGAATATTTCAATAGAAGGGGAAAGTATATATATATATATATAGAGAGAGAGAGAGAGAGAGAGAGAGGGTAGGTGTTGTGTGGTTGGGTTACGTGGAGTAACCATGGGAGAGAGGGGGGGGTTTACTAAGGGTTAGGAAGAGAAGGGGGAGAGAGAGAGAGAGGGAGAAGGGGATTTAGTTATAAGAGTGGGAGTATGGTGTGAGTGAGTGTGTTAGGGAGTAGTGGGAGAGATAAAGGGATGGGGGTTATGGGTACATAGATTAGAAGGGGGTTAAGAGAGAGAGAAAGAGATGAGGGGGTGATTAGGGTTATGGGAGAGGAGGTGGGTTGGGGAGAGAAATATATAGATATTAAGAGAGTGAAGGGTTTGGGAAGGAATACTATAGTTAGAGTGAAGGGGGTATATTTGAGGATTGTTTGGGTGTGGAGTAGTGAGAGGGAGACAGAGAGAGAGAGAGAGAGAAAAGAATATGAGGGAGAGAGGGGGGTTAGGGAGATAAAGGGAGGTTGTGGGTAGAGAGAGGGAGAGAGAGGAAGAGAGGGTGTGTTTCAATGAGTTGGGGAGAGTTAAGGGGGTGGGGGCCAAGGTTATGTGGAGGGGTATGGGGGAGATAAAATGAGAGAGAGTGTTAGTAAGGGTTAGAGTAGGAGGGGGGTTAGTTGTAGGTGTGGGAGTATGGTGTGTGTGAGAGAGAGAGATAGATTGTGGGGATTATGGGTTTAAAGAGGAGAAGGGTAATTAAAAAAAGTGGGGGAGTAGATGAAGAGAGAGGGTATTTGGGGGAATACACATGCGCACACACACATGCACCCACATATATATATAAAGAGAGAGATTGTGAGGGTGTCGTTAGTTGTAGGGGGGTTATTAAGAGAAACATAGGGAGGGGGCATACACATGCACCCACATATATATAGAGAGAGAGAGAGAGATTATGAGGGTGTGGTTAGTTGTAAGGGGGTTACTAAGAGAAACATAGGGAGGGGGATTAGGGCGTGCATGCATGTGCACGTGAGAGAGAGAGCATTAGGGAAGTTAGGGAGAGTGATGGGGGTGGGGGTTTAGTGTAGGTGGAGAAGGGGAGAGAGAGAGTGAGTAGGGATAGTAAGGGTTATGGGGGGAAGAGAGAAAAATAAAGAGGGAGAAAGGATGTTAGATTTTGGGGAGGGGGTAGGGAAGTGAATGTCTGTGTAGGAATTAGAGGAGAGAGAGAGAGGTCAGGGTTAGTAAGGGTTATGGGGGAAGGAGAGATAAATAAAGAGGGAGGAAGGATGTCAGTTTTTGGGGAGGGAGTAGGGAAGTGAACGTTTGTGTAGGAATTAGGGGAAGAGAGAGAGGGGGGTGGGGGTTAGGGGTATGAGAGAGGATGGAGGTTTTGTGTAATGAGGGAGAGAGAGAGAGAGAGATGGGAGGGTAGTTAGTGTTCAGGGGGATTGTAATAGACAAAGAGAGAGCAAGTGTAATGATTAGGGAGAGAGAGAGAGAGAGAGAGAGTTAGTGGCAAGAGTATGAGAGAGGGGGGTTGGTTAGTGGTAGGAGTATCATATATATAGAGAGAGTGGTAGTTAGTGATATGAATAGGGTAGAGAGAGAGGGAGTTTAGGAGTAGAGAGAGGGAGAGGGAGAGTGGGTGTGTTTCAATGGTTTGGGGAAGGGAAAAAGGGGTAGGGGACATGGGTAGGTGGATGGGTAGTGGAGAGAGTGAATGAGAGAGGGTTTTACTAAGGATTAGGGACAAGAGGGGAATAAATAGAGAGAGGGAGGAGGGAAGCAGGGAGAGAGAGAGGGGGGTGGGTGTTATGGGTAGGTGGAAGAGTAGGGGTTGAGAGAGAGAGAGAGAGAGACAAAGAGAGAGAGGGAGGAATAGGGGATTATAGAGAGAGAGAGAGAGAGAGAGAGAGAGAGAGAGATGTGGGATGGGATGTTGGGTTATATAGGGAGAGAGATGGTGGGGTGTTCGTTAGTGATAGTCAGGGAGGGTTATTAACATAAACGTAGAGAGGAGGGCTTGGATAGCAATAGATAGAGAGGGGGGAGGTGGTTATTTTTAAGAGTAGGGGAGAGAGAGATACTGCGGTTAGGAGTAGGGAGCGAGATAAACTGGTGGGATTTAATAATAAGTGGAAGAGTGGAGGAGAGAGAGATAGAGAGTCAATTAGTAAGGTTTAAGGGGAGGTGTGAAGAGAGAGAGGGGGAGGTTGGAGGTTAGTGGTAGTGGTGGAAGTATGGATGTAAGTGTGTGTGTGAGAGAGAGAGAGAGATCCATGACATGTTATGAAGTGGGGAGAGAGAGAGAAGGGTGGGGGTTAAAGTAGGTGGAGGAGTTGGGGGTTATTAGGGGTGGGGTGGAGGATGGGGTTTGTGGGTGTGAAAGAGATAAATCAAGAGTGTTAGAGGTTTATGAAGGATTAGGGAGGTTAGAAATAATGATGATATACTTAAGAAGTGGGTAGGTGTTGGATAGAGAGAGATAGAGTGGTTAAAGGTAGGAGTAGGGGGGTTAGGGTAGAGGGGTATATGAGAGAGAGATAGAAGTGGTTAAAGGTAGGAGTAGCGAGGTTAGGGGTAGAGGGGGTGGGTGTTAGTGGGTTAGGGAAGAGATAAAGTAATGCATGTTTTGGGTAGGTGGAAGAGTAGGGGGAGAGAGAATGAAATAGGGTGGTAGTAAGTATTAGGGGTAGGAGGGGAGAGAGAGAGGGGAGTAGGGGTAGGAGGGGTAGGTGAAGTACTGGGTGGTTGAGAGAGAGAGATAATGGGGGGTGGTTAGGGGTAGGCATGACAAATAAGGTGGGGGTGGAGAAAGAGATAGAGACCAAGAGGGTTAACAATTTGCAGAGGAGTAGGATATTTAGAGAGAAGGGGAGAATAGTTTAAGAGTGGGAGGTTTTTTAGTATATATATAGATATGGTATGGGGAGGGAGATAAGGGTTAGGGGTAAGGAAAAAGGAGGGGTGTTAGGGTAAAAGAGAACAGGGGTTAGGGATTGGGGAATTAGGGGTGCTAGTGTTTAGAAGTAGAAATAAGGAGTGGGGGGTTTTGTTTGGGGAGGAGGATAACAATTAAAGAGAAGGGAGGGTGCATAGAGTGTGTGTGTGTGTGACAGAGAGAGATATGGGGTTATGGGTTTTGGTTGGATTACAATTAAAGAGAAGGTGGGATGTATAGAGAGATACATAGAGATCAACTTGAAGGTGGGCTTATATATATAGACTAATTATGGGGGAATAGTTAGTGGTAGGGGGAGGGCGATGAACAAAAAACATAGAAAGGGGGGGGCTATGGATATTATAAAAAAGGGGGAGATAGCATGAGTAGTTGGTTAGTTGTAGGAGTAAGAGAGAGGGGGGAAATAGGTCATATGCTAAAGGGGTTAGGAGAGAGAGAAACATGTGGGGATTAGAGATAGGTGAATTAGGGGGGAAGAGAGAGAGTTATATGGGGGGCTAGGAAGGGTTAGCGAGAGGATGAAGGATAGAAAGAGAGGGAAGAGGAAGGTTATTGGTAAGGATGGGAGTATGGAGATGATTGAGAAAGAGAGAGAGAGAGAGAGAGAGGGTGTTAGGGATTATGGGGATAGGGAGAGGGGTGAGGATAGACTTAAAGAGTGGGTGGGTTTAAGGTAAGGAGAGAGAGAGATAGATAGAGATAGAGAAAGGGAGAGAGAGAAGTGGTGATTAAGGGTAGTGAGTAGGAGGAGAGTTGGAGAGGAGAAAGTGGTAGGGATTGAGGGGGTCAGGGTTTTGGGGAGGAAGAGGGAAATTAGAGAGAAGTGAGGGTAGGGAGATGGAGTGAGAGAGAGAGAGAGAGAGAGAGAGATGGGAGGGTGGTTAGTGGTGGGGGGGGTTGTAAGAGACAAAGAGAGTGGGGGTAAGGTAATAGAGGGGATAGGGAGAGGGAGAGGGGTGAGGATATACTTGAAGAGTGGGTGGGTTCAAGGTAAGGAGAGAGAGAGATAGATAGAGATACAGAAAGAGAGAGAGAGAAGTGGTGATTAAGGGTAGTGAGTAGGAGGAGAGTTGGGGAGGAAAAAGAGGTAGGGATTGAGGGGGTTAGGGGTTTGGGGAGGAAGATGGAAATCAAAGAGAAGTGGGGGTAGGGAGATAGAGACACAAAAAGAGAGAGTGAGAGACAAAGAGTGATAGATAGAGAGAGAGATGGGAGCGTTGTTAGTGGTGGGGGGGTTGTAAGAGACAGAGAGAGTGGGGGTAAGGATTAGGGGTGGTGAGAGAGAGAGAGAGAGAGGTGGATCTATTTAAGGTCATAGAAGGGAGTTAATGGTGTAGGGAGAGTGGGTGGGTTGTTAGTGGGTTAGCAAAGAGAGAAAGTGGTAGGTGTTGGGGTTAGGTGAAAAGTAGTGGAGAGAGAGAATGAAATAGTGTAGACATATGGGGATGAGGAGTGAGGAGGTTAGGGATAGAGAGAGAGAGAGAGAGGGATATTTTGGGGGTTATGGGCTTGGGGAGGAGGAAAGTAGTTAAAGAGAAGGGGAGAGTAGAGAGAGAGAGAGAGAGAGAGAGACAATTGGGTGTCGACTAGAGAGAGAGAGAGAGAGAGAGAG
>LPNX010898635.1:0-13969 GCA_001517045.1 Pseudotsuga menziesii
ATATATATATATATATATATATATATATATATATATATATATATATATATCCTTCTCGTTCATGATGCTTTGTCCTCAAAGCATACTTTATAAAACTCGTTTATAATTTAAATATTGTAAGTAAAACCATGGGCTATTTCATAAAACCATGGGTGGTTTTATGAGTTATGTTTTATTAAATTTTCCATTTTTTTGTTGATAATTCTTTTTCTTTTTTTTATTCTTCATTTTTCTTGCTTTTTCTTGCTTCATATTTGGAGTGGAATTAATACTTCTTTAATGAAATTCAAATGGCCAAGGCCAATTTTTGGTCAAAAACCAATTTTACTGAGAAACTCTGAATATGGATGGCTAAAAGCCAATGTGAGGTCAAAGACCTAAATTCAAGGAAACCTTGATCATTTTGGCAACAAGCTGAAGGTCAGTAGAAGCCCTAGGATGGGTTGGATCTGATACCAATGTAATATCCGTATCCGGATATTCTCAATAATTACTCCATTGAATAATCAACCAATGGAAAATATCTCCGATATTGAAAATAACTCCATATAAAAATCACGATATGGCCAAAGGCCTGGATCACAAACTAGCTCTGATACCGAATGAAGCGAATAAAATAAATATCTATTCACTTCACACTATCAATATTACCAAAACACGTGGAATATTCGATAAGCCATTAATAGGACAAACATATATTGATAATTGGATAGATAAAAATATGTTTTACAAGAATTAGTGTCGGGTGTTTTATACCCTAAGTTGTAAGGGGGGTGACTTACTTTTCAAGTCACCTCTTGATTAATTAATTAATTACCCTTATTAACCTACTTAGTATTAAATGTTAATATTTATAACATTTATATTTGTTACACGTGACCTGTGGATGTGTAATGTGGGTGTGAGTGAGAGAGAGAGAGAGAGAGAGGGTTGGGGAATAGATAGGGGGGTGGAGGATAAGTGTAGTTGGATGAGTTGGGGAGTGAGAGAGAGTGGAGAGAGAGAGAGGTGTTAGGTGTTAGGAGTGAGAGAGAGGTGTTAGAGGGATGTGTGTGTGTTTGTGTGTGTGTGTGTGTGTGAGAGAGAGAAAGAGAGAGAGAGAGAGAGATGTGTTAGGAGTTTCGGAGGGGGGAGGTGCCAAGTGATTAGAGATAGAACAATAGGGGTGTGTTTAAGAGTTAGAGGTAGAGAGAAAGGGTTAGAGGTTTACAGATGGGAGGTGAGGGGGGGCGAGAGGACATATAGGTGTTAGTGGTAAGGGGAGACATAGGTGTGTGTGTGTGTGAGAGAGAGAGAGAGAGAGAGAGAGAGAGAACAGATGGGGTGATGGTGTGTTAGGGAGAGAGAGAAGAGGGGGTTTAGAAGTAGGAATAGGAGGAGGGGGGTTAGAGGTAGGGAGAGGAGGAGGGGGGGTTAGTAAGAGCTAGGGGGAAGAGGGGGCATAAAATAATAAAAATATTGTTATAATTGGAAATGTAGTCAAATCTAAAATTACAAGATTCCATAACATGCACATGTTATAGTCTTACAAAACACGTGTGCGTTTTGTACTAATATAATGAGCGCATGTTTATTATTGGCGGGAACACAATTTGAATTTTAACAAAACGCAAGCGCGTTTATTGCCACTATGGTCGAGCCTCCACCCATGCTAGCGTGACATTTTTATGCCTATGTATCTGCTTCAGAATTTGCTTTGGATTCATCATGCCTATGCCTTGGAGTATGATAAACCATGGAAGATCAAGAGCATTATATCCAATTTTTCAATATGCTCGTGTTGGAGTTACAATATGCTGCACACCTCCATTTTGATGAAATTTTAGAAACATATATGTTTTTGTTTGTAGTTTCCAAATATGTATTTTTAACAAGAATATATATATATATTTTTATTTTTTTCTTATTTATGTGTCATCACTCCTCAACTTAAAAAACATATTATTAGTGTTTCGTCCATAACTCTTTTGTTTGTCAACCATTTTGAAAAAAGATTGTATGGTGCACTAAAGAACACCGACCTCTACATGCTATAAAAAACCCATTTCCAAATAATTGCATTAGGACATTCAAATGCTGCACCCACAATTGGCATATCGTTTTCGAGGTTTGATTACTTAGATAATTAAAAAAATTAAAAAATATTATTTCTAGTTTTGGAAAAATAGTCGTGCACTAGTATTATCTGTTCTCTATATGTCTACCAGTTTTCGTAAGTATTTGTTTAGTTTTCTATTGCATTTAACGTTTAGCTTGCACACACCCATAAGCCAAATATATAGTTATTTATTAATATTAATATTTGAGTAAACAAAATTTATTAAGTTGTAAGTAATAAAAATAAATTAACAAACTAAGTGTAAGTGTCCACCATACACAATTGAATTCTTTCACATACATTTTTCACTAATATTGCATTTTATATATTTTTTAAATTCTAAAATTCTTATAACATGAATAAGCAATTGAATTCTTCCAAATTATAATCACAAAACATTCTTTCATTAATATTGCATTTTGTATTTTTTTTAAATTATAGGATTCTTATAACATGGATAAGCAAATGAAAGAATTAGGTATGTTTATGTTTCTTTTTCTTTTCTTAGTTTCTTTAAGGTGGATAGATAAAGAGAAAACCCTTAACAATTACTATATATAAAGTCACCAAGTTAAATATAAAAAATGATTATAATCTATAGTTTTTTATCATATTTATAATTTATTATCAATATCAATAATAATAATAATAATAATAAATTTATGTAACTTAATATTAATGTAGAATCAAAGTTATAAACAACCTTTAACCTTTAACAAGAAGATCTTTCACCCAACAAAAAGGAAATATTCTCAAGACATGTTTTGCCTCTCTCAAGTAACACAAAGATAAATTGCATCATATCAACCTTATACTAATGAGCCTACAAGTCTAATTTTCCCTATCAAAGACTTTCAAATAACAAAAATAATTGATAAAGTCTTACATAATCTAAGTCTAATTTTTCCTATCAGAAACTTTCAAACAAAAAAAAATAATTGATAAAGTTTTACATAATCGAAACCTTAAAATAAAAATCTTCTAGGAGAGTTTGATGGATCCCTCAAACACTTTAAAAAAGTCATCAAAATGTTCGAAATATAGGATGCCCTTAGGTTCACAAATTACTCTTTTAGACAAGTGATTGATCAAACTATAAATAGACAAAAGAAGGCTGTAATAGCTTGATCCTGCAACATTGCTCGAGCAAAACCGCATGCACTGAAGCTTTTCCCAAGACCCAATCAACAATTGTTTTGGAATCTCCATATACCTTAAGAGAAAAACGACCACAAAGAAAAATCTACCCTTAATGTAAGCAAATTGTAGAACCCCCACCCCACAATCAAACCATAACATAACATGTAATAAGAATATTTTTAGAAAAATCCTTATCATCATGTCACATCCACATTGATCTCAACATAGAACACCATAATAAAAAACCAATGATTTTATTTTCAAGAAACATTGTTCCGAGTGTGAATGGATTTTCTTGTTTTGCATTCCCTAGATCCTATAGAAATCCTTATAAGAACGTAGAATTTTGAAACTGGTCATATGTACATATGTACTAATTGATAAACATTTTAAAAAATCCTTAAAATCCTAGTTTTTCATATTTCCTTAAAAGAACACAATTCTCTATTACGTATATTTTTTTTAATATAAAATTAAAAAACCACTTAACAGAGAAACCAATCCACTAAAAATCTGTATCTCAAAAACCACCTTTATCTATTAGGCCTAAAAATAAACAATCCACAAAAAAATGTTCAACAAACTCAAAACATGTTTGGCATAGAAAACATATATTGAAATCTTTTTAATAAATCATGCGAGGATACTAACATGTTTTCAAAACCAAACCAAACCAAACATTTGATTTTAATTTTATCACCCATTGTAATATTTATTGATAAATATATTAATTAAAGAAAATCGTAACATTTGATTTTAATTTCATCATTGATATATATATATATATATATATATATATATATATATATATTATTAGAACAAATCCATTTTAATTTGGAAATATGAAAAGTCAAAATGAAAAGATAATTTGAAATAATTTTGTAGGAAAGTTTCAATCTCAACTGATTAATTTGATTCCACGCTGAAATTAAATGAAGATGATGGTTTAAAAGAAAATCTAGTGATCCCTACACTGATTTTCCTTTGATATTTGAATTACCCAGTAAATCATTTGATTTTTGAGTTACGGAATGTGTTATAAGGAGTAATAAAAGCTGCAGCAGCATTATAGACTATTAGATCTCAATCTATTTAAGATCTAACCACTCACAATGCTGAAACCACAACATTTATTACTCAATTGCTACATGTAAAATATTATCCCCGTGCTACAACCCTAAGCTTGATTATCCCAATAATGTCGCCAACGCCAGTGGGAGATCCTCGAAGTATCTGTTATGTTGTTTCTGGCGCCGTGCTTTGCTTACAAAATCCATTAAAAATCTTTCTCCTTTTAAAAGATTCATAGCGCACTTTACTTCCGCATGGATCCGGTCTTTGGAAAAAGTAGATTGTTCGCAACGAAGAGCCAGTCACATGTCTGGATCTGAAGTGGAATGCAGTGGCCTCTTGCAGGTATGTTTGGCCATTATTGCAATCAAGGGTTGGTTTCTTTGGCCTTTCAGAAAAGATTCCTGTCTTTGCTCTTTATGGTATTGCATATTATCATTGTTTTTTTTTAAGCTTTTTGTTTTGCCCACATCCAATAGCGATGGCCGACCTTTGAGCTAAGAGCCGTTTCATGTCATGTTCGTACAATTCCATATTGCCATTTTGAGGTGGACAGTTCGATTCCGGAAGGCAGGCCCACAATATTGTTCCTAAAGCAGCTTTTTTTTAGTTAAATCCTGTGGCCAGTGAGCTTGCTGCGGCCTGCGGGCAATGCATATTTTACAGATACTGCGTTATATATTGGAGCTGGATTGAGATGGAGGAAGCTGCACACAGATTTAAGCTCTCTAGGGAAGCTGGTCTGCAGGGGAATTGGAATTTCCACAGTAGGGTTTCGTAATTCTCGAGTGAGAATGAGAATGGTAGTCAATGCTGGGAAAAATGTGTTTGAGGAAGCAGTCGCGCTGGTTGGCCTCGAAACTCACGTTTTGGCCGTTGATGATTGCGTCATCCACCGGAAGATAATCGAGCGGCTGCTGAAGACGGATTCTGTTAAAGGTTTTAACTTTTTTTTTTGTTTTTTGTTATTATTTTCATGTTTTTTAGTTAATCAAGGATTCTATATATATACATATATTTCAGTTTTTTCAGGTTTCTATCTTTATATTTTCTGTAATCCATTGCAATATTCAGCTCAAAACTTGAAACAAATATAAATTCCACCGCAGTTTCTCCCATAGATGCCAACACTTCATCTTGGAGCCAATACAATATTTCTGTTTGTGTTGCATAAATGCAAAATACTTGCATAATTAGACATCACATTCAATATAATATTTCTGTTTCTGTTGCATAAATGCAAAATACTTGCAATGTGCTATAGAACTCCGCTTTCATAGTTGTCTTCAACACTGTCTATCTTGGTCTATATGACAATCATGGGAGTAAGCTATCTATCAGACCATTTCTACCTGGCTCATTTGACTCAGTTCTTAATAGATTACTCCGTTATCTTTCTGTGACAGTGAGACCAAGAACAGAAGATTCTGTTTCTTTTCTTGCAAATCAATTTTACAACAAACTATTATTACACTCCGGTATAATGTAATGATGAAGAATACTAATTTACCAAATCAAATTAAATCTACATACTGAACTGATCTAAAACTAATCTGAAATTGTGTTCTAAAAACTTGTAATTTGAAATTCAATTGTTATGGATTTGATAAAGTCAATGTTCTCTGTGTATGCTAGTTTAAAACTTTAACCTCAGTGATCATGAAGGATACAGAATCCAAGGTTTAAACCTGGATCCGGTTCCATAAAACAAACAAAGGAGTTGATTAATTGTTACAAGGAAGTTGGTAAAACTTTCCAAGTTTTAGATCTTTCTATTTATTTTTATGGAGTTGACTAAAATGATACAGTTCTAACCATACATTTGCAATTTTAATAAAAATTCCAATAAAAAATTCCAATTTTAAACTTGTTCTTAAAAGACAAGATTTTTCATGGCTAAATTTATGGATGGATGAATACGAGAGCGCAGTTGGTGTGAAAGTAGATGTTAGAATAGGTTATTCTTGGTTTCACTGAAAGGTAACCAAGTAAGCTATCACCAAACCAGGTCAAATAGACCCTGGTGCAAATGGTCCGATAAATAACTTACTCCCATTAAATATACTAATATCTTGTTTACTGCATAATGAATCTGACAGTTACCACTGTACAAAGTGCCATTAGAGCGCTGGAGATTCTGGGAATAAACCAAGTGCAGACGACGACACGAGTTTGCAAAAATGTAAGCTTAAACTACGTTGGTATCTATAAGGTTTTGGAAAGACATTGCAAGAGAAAAATAAAATGAAATTATTCTAACAATAGAAAGACAACCCTGCTATTTTTACAGCTTGTGGCTTATTGTTGGGAAGATTCATTGTGTATTTTCATTATTGGTTGAGAAACTTCAATTTATTGGTATCTAAGTAGTTAAAATCATCAACTGAGTCGAGTCACACTAACCTTTAATATGATTGGATTTTTAGTGTTTCTTTTTAATTAGCTGACCTATAAAAAGTTTGAATAAAGGTAGCCTTTCTAACCAGCCCCACTTCTTAACCAAATGAATAGTATATATTCATTGTGTTAAAGTATATGGAATATGGATTTCTTTCCATTGGTGTTTAATTTTGGGAAAACAAATAGTATATATTCATTGTGTTAAGGTTGATGGAATATGGAATTTCATTGTGTCGAAGTTTAGGAGAGCCTTTAAGTGGACAATTCAGGTGATCATGATAATGAAGTCACGTTTTATAGTTTCATTATAAGTTTTTAAGAGGGATAACACAATAAAAATCCATTAGTTATGCATTTTTATTTTTAGGTGATCATAATGAAGTTATTTTTAACATTTCATTATGATTTCTTAAAATAGGTCACATTAAAATTCCATCAACTTGATCAACACAATGATCAACCACTGTAAAATCCTCCAAACTGTAGACATATATCCATTGAAATCCGATTCACCGGTCACTGCAATACATAGAAATTACAATATGTCTATGATACCAAATCTTGATTTTGAAAAATGTTCATCTTCTTCATCCAGGTCTTCAAGTTCAGCATGATCATCACCGATTACTGTATGCCGGGAATGACTGGATACGATCTCATGAAGAAACTCAAGGTATAATATTCATGCACATACCATTTTTTGTGTTAATTAATTATATAGCATTTCATGTTTATGTCGGGGAAGGATAGAGCCAAATAGAATCATAAGCGTATTCATTAATCAGGTTTTATCAAAAGTTACGTAATAACTTACGTCCGTGTTCAATGTTTGGCAGGAAACCGAGGGCTTGAAGGAAATACCAGTTGTGATAATGTCATCTGAAAATGTGCCACAGAGAATTCAAAGGTTTAATTTTTGCACGTATACTTCATGATAGATCTGATGCAAAAACGCTCTAACAATTATAACTCATGAATGGCAGAATTCCATCAAAACCGTTATAGTTCATTTTGCTTTAGTGCTTCCAAATTTCATCAGGCCACCCATTCTCGTCACTATAAGAAAATAATCTTCAGGTCCATCGATTTGATTTCAAAATAATAATACTATTTATTATTAAATATTTCTTAATATTTATTTGGTGTTTGGTTTGGTTGTGATATAAAATTATTAATAAAAACTATTTTTACATATCTTTTTTAAAAATTATTAACTTAGATATAACCTTAAAAATTAGACTATTAATTAAAACTATTTCTATATATATAACTTTCTAAGAACTACATTTCTATGTATATATAACTGTATTGAATATAGTTTCTAAGAACTACATTGAATGGGGTATGATGTCTACAGATGCTTGAACGAAGGAGCTCTGGATTTCATGATTAAACCTTTGAAGCTGGAGGATGTTAATAAGATAAGAAGATATCATGCAAATGCAATCAGTGCGTGCAGCAGCTATGACTAAGGTTCCATCGGTTAGGTTAGTGGGGAAAAACTGGGAAGGACGAACTGGAGCTGCAAGGATTAAAGAAGTTACAGTTCCTTGGTTTAGACCCGTTTCCCATTTTAAAGTGGCATCTTATTTCCAATGGCAGTTTTTTAACGCAACAATCCGGAATGATAAATGGGCTGTTAAGAGATTTCTTTCCCGTCCTGCCAAGTTTAGGTATTCGTTGATCATGAATGAAATCTGTTCTTGTATAGTTTGTTTTGCACTTAGTTGGAATAGAGGGAAATCCTCTTGCAAGCGGAAGTTTGAATCTGGAAAAGAACTGTAATCTTTATAAATTTTAAATAGCAAATTTAATTTAATATCGTGAAGGTTGGAGATCAAATTGCTGACATTGCAAGTTGCCTTCAATTATTTTAATGTCATGCACGTTGGAAATCAGATATTATGCTAAATGTCAATTTGAAAGATGTGATTCGATTGTCGTTTTAATATTGTTTTATCCAGCAGTATCAGATGGCAATATCTTGATAAATTTAATTTTATGATGCATAGTTTGAATATACCAAAATTGTTCTCAAATAATTTTTTTTAGAAATTTATTTTTACAAAAATATTGTTCAACATTTGAATTAGTAAAATTGGCCAAAATTTTTATACTTTAACAAAATTATAGATACTTAAAATATTTTCTATAAAAAAAAGAAAAAAAAGCTTCAAAACCAATCCAACCTTGAACTTCAAAACAAAAATTATTCTGAAACAAAAAATCTTGAATCACTTGGCTCAAGGAAGGAGAGAAAAATTCCAAATTCATTTATAATTCAATGTCGCAGGACATAAACCATAACATTATTTCCTTGATTCCGGAATCTCTCATCAAGTTCTACAACGGCCTACTGGAAAAACCTCATGGAGACATAGAAAGCGCCATCATCAAGATCACACAACATATCCCTAATCTTGTCAAGAAAGCCATCATCAAGATCACACAACATATCCCTCATCTTGTCAAGATATCCTTCATCTTGTCAAGGAATAGTAGAATCGTAGTTTACTGAGAGAAAACACCTTAGAGGAAACTGAACATGAAACCATGGAAATGGCTCCCAGCGAATCCCTCCGTCTCGACACCTTTACAACAGACTTTTTCCATTCATGCTTGCCTATAATTAAACAGGAAGTTTAGGAAGTTGTGGAGGAGTCTCGTAGTAGATTGGATATCTTACTTGCTTTAAGCACCTGTTTGTTTACTCTTATTTCTAAAGAAATTGGAGCCAACATGAGGCATATGCCTATAAGTGGTCAGTCAGTCTCAAGATGAAGAGTTATTATACTTTTTAATGTCAAGACAGTAAGCTTATAGGCTTATAAATAGAAGAAGAATTGTAGTTTAAGTTAGACATAGCACAAAGAGAACTCTAAGAAAATTCTGACATTTCATAAGTTTTTAGAAAATATTATTGATTTTATAAGTTTTTAGACTAAAAAACTTCATTTATGAAATTCCACTAAAAGTGGTTAAGTCCAAGTAAAAAGGTGGGAAGTAAACCTATGGAAGTAAAACCGACAAGTAAAAACTTGTCAAAGTAAAAAAAGTGGGGTCGAAAAGATTGACCAAATTTAGTTTTTAAAAATATTGTCTAACTATTTTGGTAGACTTGTCTAGTCTGAGTTAGACAAGTTTAGTTTTTAAAAATATTGTCCAACTATTTTGGCTATTTTGGTAGACTTGTCTAGTCGGAGTTAGACAAGTTTAGTCTTTAAAAATATTGTCCAACTATTTTGGTGGAGTTAGACAAGTTTAGTCTTTAAAAATATTGTCTAACTATTTTGGTAGACTTGTCTAGTCGGAGTTAGACAAGTTTTACCCTATAAGTAAAAAGAAGAAGTGGAAGTCCGCTTGAAATCTTTGCTAACTGGTATCAGGTAAACCTCAATCTTTTCAAACATGTCTAGTTTGTAAACCTCAATCTTTACTGGAAAGATTTATGAATATTGGTCGAAAGAAATCTTGTCTTAAAAGTGAAAAAATAATTTTTTAAGGAAAACAAAAAATTAAAAATGACTTCCACTTCTGGTTCAAACATGTCTAGTTCGTAATCCTCAATCTTTATAGTAAAGATTTATGAATATTGGTCTCTAGCAATGAAGGATTTGTTAAGAGGTTAAGATGTCTGGTACATAGTCATAATGGTTATGCAAAACTCGCAGATTAGACGACATATAACAATCTCACACAAGGTGAACTAGCAGATTAGACGACATATAACAATCTCACGCAAGGTGAGAAAGATGCCCCGAGGAAACAAAGGAAAAAAAATGGAAAATCTTTGTTCTACATACATCAAGGCATGCATGAAAGCATACTCCCAAGAGTAGCAACAACAACTACCGCTAAGCAGGCATGGGACACATTGGAAACTTCCTATTAAGGTTTTGACAAGGTAAAGACTTCCAAGTTGTAGATTCTTAGAAGAGATTTTGAATCTCTGTCAATGAAAGATACATAGTCAATATAATCATTCCACACCAGAGTTGTTGGTTTGATAAATCAACTTAAAACTCTTGGAGAAACCATAGTAGACCAAAGGGTGGTTGAAAAAATTCTTAGAAGTCTTTTCCCAAGATTTGAATCTTTGGTTGTGACCTTGGAAGAAAACAAAGATATGTCGATGTTTACGGGTGAAAAATCGAAGTTGGGTAACACTTCCGTGAGAATTGGGTGCCCAAACAACAAAGTGGGCGTTATTCGGCCGAATAACGAATCATTTATTCGACCGAATAAACTTTAACGGTAACCGTTTAATTTAACAGAACGGATTGTCGATCGGTAATTTTTACCAGTGTTTCAATAATTATTTGTCCTACAACGATTTGACGTCGTCTTGATCCTCCTGCCACCCGTCTCGTCTCGCCACCCAATTTGTTGGTCGTTGATTGTCTTCCCCCTCCACGTCACCCAACCATCTGACGTGTACATCTGCGATCCTGTCACCCCTCTACCTGTCTAGTTTCCTCTCGACGTGGAGGTCTGTTCATGGACGTCAATCGTGGAGGTTTGTTCAGCGTGGAGGTCTGTTTGTGGAGGTGTACGTGATCTTTTTGTGGTGTGGTTTTTCTGTGCTGCCCCTTGTCTGTCAGGTAAATATGTGTGTTTATAGTAATTAAAGGAAAGTCACGTGTTCATTGTAAATGATTGTTATGTCTATTCTTGTTTGCCATAACTCCCGCCTGCTGCATTTCAGTCTTGGCATTCTGCTTGCCAGTCCATTGCTAGACTGCTCCGTCAGTCTTCCAGTTTGTGTGCGTTACTCCTCTCCCAGCCTGCGCGCATTCATTATGTGCGTTTATTCTCTGCTAGGACGTTGTGATACCTAACCCTAATTTTCTGTTGACTACTGCGTTTTTGGAATTGCTGTGAATTCCTTCCTGGTTGAGTGTTTGCTGGGTGTTGAGGCTTTACTGCACGGAGACTGTTGTATTTGGTTTGATATAGTTGTGCACCATCACGAGCTGTGCACCATCACCGTGGAGATATTCTGAGCCTGCGACTTGAAGAATGTGTGGAGACTTCTCCTCCAGAAAATGATGTGCTGGTATGTGTGTGCTGCGTGAGTTTGAGGTTATATATTGAATCTATATGCTGCCTTGTGGGGACTAGAGATACCGACCAAGCTATTTGTGCAGCTTGTGCGGACAAGAATAAAGAAGCCGAGGTCATGATATCCTGCGATTTGTGTGAGAGAGGGTATGCACACTGTTCCAAGTTTTCACACAGCCATAAAGAGATTTCAGTAATCACCACTGAGAGTAGTTGGTGATTGAATTCGTTTTGATGAGATTGAAGTCGTGCTGGAGATTGAAGTCGTAATTGTGAGAGCCCCGTTCATGTAATTGTGAGAGCTGCAATCGCCTAACCAAAGCCTGAGTATCTGCGTGAAGACCTGATGTGTATCGTAGACATTCTCTTCTGCGTGAAGATTTATTAACAGCTCCAACACATTCTTGAATGTGTATCGCAGACATTCTCTTCTGCGTGAAGATTTATTAACAGCTGTGTTGTTTGGACTAGATTGTACATACCAGCACATGAGTGAAGACAATTTTTACTGCTCTTTTCCATAGCCTCCAGCGTGAAGACCAGCCGGGAGGTAAACGAAAAAAAAAACCCCTAATTTTACCCTAGGTATTTGCGTGAAGGCTCCATTCACCTACGATTATCTGGGCAGTTGGAAGATTGCTATTGTGCTGACCCTTGCACTATATACAAGCTGTATGAGCCATGATCGTTGTATATATGTTGAGAACTATTGCTATTGTGCATATGCGTGCATGCTATGTATGATATGTTTGTAGAAAGGAGAGATGGTTGGTATCTCCCTCGACAAGAACGGGACCAGTCTTCTGACTATTTTATTACACGCGGTTAAGGCTCTTCACCCTTGTTTGTGTTGAAACTAATGTGTTGAAGCTGATGAGCGTTGTGCATGAAGACTTGAAGACCGTTGCTGGTGCTGTTCCATTAGTATTGACTGCATAAACCCTAATCCTTGTGCGTGAAGGAAAACAAGCAGATTATAACTATTCAGAATTCAGTCCTCCGGGCGCCTCTCATGTCTGTCTCGCTTGGTTCTCCCCAATCGTTCTGCTTGGCCTGCTTCTTTTTGTCATCTCTACCAGTATATGATGTGGCATGATCAATGTGTATTTAATATGCTACGTATGAGTTCTGCTATACCTAATATGTAACCATGCTCTCTTGACTTTGAGAGAAATGAGAGAACTCTTTTGATGTTGCGATTTTCTAAAGAGATCATCGTGGTTGAATGATATTATATTGTGACTGATATATAATGCTTGCTGCAACTGCAATGTGAATATTGATTTATGCTGAAGAATAATAGCTGCGTGGAGTACTAATTCAAGGAGAATGAACATGCTGCGTGTTTGGTGCATTTTGGATATATGAGACTGAACCTGTGGAGCCGCCTACGAAATCAAGCGAGCCTGTGTAATTCTAAATACTGAGACTGATATATTGCATTGTGATACTGAGACTGATATATTACTCATGATTGATATATTTTGTATATTGAAGAAGCTTGTGTATGCTCACCTGAAGCTTGCATTGTATTCACCTTGGCAGAGACTGTAGACCTGCAAGGTTATTGTTTTTTTTCTCTATTTCTCTTTGTAAATTACACTAACAGTTGTAAAAATGCAATCTATAGCATCTATTGTTGGTGATGTCCTCACTGGCAAAGAAACATATCCAAAATGGTCTAGAAAGATCAAGAAATCAAGCGAATCTGTTGAAGAATCCCTTGACTTTGTTCAGAAAACAAAGAATCGGTCCAAACACCCTTCCAAGGGAGATTGCAGCAAGAGAGGAGGAGGAAGGAGAAACTTCAGAGGAAGAGGGGGTAGAAACAAAAGATCAGATTTGCAGTGCAAGCATTGTGGAAAGACTGGGCACACATCAGATCAGTGTTGGGCTTCGTGGGACTCCATCAAAGACAAACATAACCAGAAGAAAGATGACCAAAATGCTAGTAAATCTTCTGATTCTTGTATTGTTGCACATTGTAATCTTGGAATGAATGAAATGACTTCACTTTCATCTTACAAAGATTGTTGGCTGCTTGATACTCGTGCAACATCACACATGACATTTAGAAAAGATTGTTTTGAAGAACTGAATGAAACAATAGATGGCATAGTTTACTTTGCAGATAAGTCAAGTCTTAAACCAAAGGGAATGGGCACCATTCGACTGAAGATGCATGGATTCCCTGATTTC